>CM050513.1:27587160-27872160 GCA_027563665.1 Antrozous pallidus
ATCACGAGAGGGATTGGGGGGTGGTGTGGAGTGGGGGCAGAAACTCCCCCTTTCATTGCTCCTCTGGCTCTGGCTGGGACTAAGGCTTCTAAGAGCAGGAGTGGTGGCCAGTGACCTCAGATGACACTGAGGTTGGTAGCTGCTGACAGTTAATCCCTGGCCTCCCAGTGCTGTGGCCTTCCTGTCTGCTGGTGTCTGAACAAATAGCCAGCAGGTGAAGGTCACAGAGTTGCATAAAGTCAGCAGGGCCTCAGGCCTCTGAGGGGGGTGTGACACTTCCTCCCACTGAGAACGTTTTTTTAAATGACTCTAGAAGCTACAAAGCCCCCCCAGCACGGCGCCCCTCCCCCAGGAGCCCCTTGCCTGCAGCCAGGCCTTGCCGCTCCTCAGTGCGCGATCCAGGCCAGGCTTTCTGCTCTCCCTCCTGGAGGCCTGCCATCCTTATTGAGTGTATTTCCAAGAAAGCAGTTGACAGGCTTGGCAGTGCTATTCCTGGAAATGTTCAATAGGCCATCTTCTGGCAGGGCCACCACTGACGGATGGGTCGGAAGGGGGAGAGCACGTGCTCAGCGCCATCTCCAGGCCTCCCCCAGGTGCCTGTGAGCCCAGCCCCAGCAGCGCGCAGGCTGCAGGCCTCCATGGAAGTCTCCCTCCCCGGCAGGGAGGCTGCCAGCCGCTTGCTGCTAACTGCAGACAGGCGTCCTGTGACCAGAAACCTGAAAACACAGCGGCAGCCGATGCACTGCGTGTCCTGCAGTCAACTCAGCAGGGGCCCCTTGGCCACTGCTGGAGGGCATTCTAGACAGCGGCCTTCGTTCTTGTGGCTGCCGGGGAGGGGGCCAAGACTGTCGCTGGGCAGAGGAGCTGGAGGCTACTCTGAGGTTGGGATTCCCTGTGATGCGGAGCACAGGGAGGACCTGCGCTGCTGACACGGAGGGCCGGAGGGCCGGTGATGCTAGGTTGGGGCTGTACTCTGAGATGATGAGCAGCATCCCTAGCCTCCACCCTCTAGGAGCCTATAGCCCCTCCTCCAGCTCCCCCTTCCCCAACCATGATAACTGAAGCTTCTGCAGACATTGCCAAATGTCCCTGAGAAGGCAAAGTCGCCCTCGGTGTGAGGGAAGGAGAGGGGATCTTCCCTGGGGAGGCCAGGCGGAGAAAGACAAAAGCTCAGCATTTGGTCCCCAGTTGAGCTGTGTGGTGCCAGGCGCCTCCCAGAATCCCTGGGCCGCAGATTCCTCTTCTCTAAAACGGAAGTCAGAGAAGAGCAGATGAAGGGCACGTGAAGGTCAGTTGAGGTAATACAAGGTTTGCACTCCAATAGGCATTAAAGGGCCACATTAAACAATATAGGTGATTACCTAATGCTTCAGTCCTTCCCTTCCTCAAAGGGCCTGGCTCCCTTTGAAAGGAGAAAACAGCTGAAATTCACAAAAGTTCCGAGGCTCTTAAAGTAAACGAACAAATGCTTTAGAAAACTTTTCCTCTTATTTCATTTTTTCTTCTGAATTCAAACAAGATGGCTATCTGAGGTGAATGAACATACCTTCCTCGAAAGAGGTTTTGCATTTTTTTTCTTTTATCGACACGCGAGAAGTGGCATCCCTCCATTAAATCACAGAAAGTAAGGAAATGGGAGGGCCCCTCTATTTTCTTCACAAAATTAGTATCTCATTTTTTATAACTTGTAAAAAAAAAAAAAACCTGACAAATACCATATCCTTGTAGAAAGACACTGTTGCTTTAAATGAGCTTTGCTGTTATATAATTCTCTGGCTCAATTCACCCTGCCGGCTTTCAAGGAACTGTAAAGAAATCTTTAAAGGCTAATATTTCTCCTGCTCACACTGGCAGAAGGACATAAAGGAAATGAGTAACCTGGACGCCTTTGAAGGTATAAAATGAAGGCCTAGTCCTGAGGAAAAGGTCACAGTGCCTCCCTCCTCCCAGGCTGGGGTCCTTGTGGAGATCCCAGCAGCCGCGGCCCTTCCTTCGCAGCTGCGTTCCTGGGAAGATCTGAGGCCATGTTTGCTTTGGGAAACAAGACACTGATTAATCAAAGACAACAAAAACAGCTTCATTTCCCATCATGGGCTCATCCAAGGGCTTTTCTAGGAAAAGGCCTGATCAGGCTGTTCCTGCTATTTCCCTAAAGGCTAACCATGGTGGGGAGGGGGCTGGGGTGCATGAGGAGGTATCCATTGAAGTGTATTCCCTAATTGTCCCTTGCCTGAAAAAGGCTTCATTATGCTAACTCACTCAAAGCCCTGAGCATCCGCTCACAGCCAGAGCCTGTGGAGGAGCACAGGCCCGAGGGCCTCAGTGGCTCCCCGCAGAACCACTCTGATCAGACAGGATTCCAGGAAAGGCACCTGGGGAATGAGACTCCAACATTACAGAGAAGGTTGGAAAGGGAGCCAGGCAGCACTGCTTAAAACTCGCTGACCTCGTCTGAAATCAGCAGTGTTTTTCTGGTAACCAGGTAGACAGGCAGGGCTGGAACTAAGGGGAAAGGGTGAGGCATCACCTCGGATGAGAAACTTACAGGCACAAATGCACCCAGCAGTCACTTGGAGTGGCCTCAGGACTTTGGAGGGTTTCAGCGCAGTAGAATAAGCCAAGCAACCAGGACGAAGACTCAGGGACAGAAGTGTGGCTTGTGGCTAAGCGGCCTTCAGCATGTCCCAGCTCTCAGAGTTCTGATTCTTGTTTGTAAAGTGGACATAATATTGGTCCTGACTACCTCACAGGGTTTCTAGGACCAAATAAAATATTGTTCAGAAACCATTGATAAACCCTAGCATATGGCATCCTCAAAATGTGTTACAGGAAGTATAATAATAATGCTGGTCATTGTAGTCCATAGTAGGTGACGTGCAACCGTGTTACAGAGGAAAAGAGAGAAAAGGCAGAAGAGAAAAAAGTGTGAAGGTGTGGGCCAAGCTGGGTGGTGGGAAGGGTGGGAAGGCCCATTTTCCATTTTCTCAGAGCTTCAGTCTTCTCAATCTTATAATGGGAATAATAATGAATGACTATGAAGTAATGTGCACACAGCACACAGTATAGTCTGGTGCAAGCTGATGTTGGCCCTTTCTACCATACACACACACACACACACACACACACACACACACAGACTCTTATACACATACTCACTGGCACTCATACACACACTCATATGCACACATACACACACACACACACACACACACACACACAGACTCTTATACACATACTCACTGGCACTCATACACACACTCATATGCACACATACACTCACACACACACACACACACACACACACACACACACACACACACATCTCCTTGCATTCCCACACCCCCACCTCAAGCTTCTCCCATGAAGAGAAAAGAAAGAGAAAGGACAGAAACAGGAAAGGCAAGAAGAACAGAAGCCAACAGGATTTTGGGGGGAGGGGCAGAGGAAAGGAAGGAATGAGAGAAGGTAGAGAAGAAAGTGAGGACACTTAGGCCCCATCTTAGGCTGAGAACTCTCTGAGAGCAAGTCAGTTCCAGTTTGCTGGGAAGCATCATGGAGAGAATCAAACTCAATAACTTATTTTAAATCTACTGTGATGATACACAAAATTGATTCATTTGTTTTACCGCCTATAGAATATTCTGGAACATGCCTCCACTTATACAGCCATTCTCCCAAGGGTGGACATTTAAGTTGTTTTAAGGAGGTTTTAATGGTATCAGTTTTATTTCTGAAGGTGGATGGGAGGTATGGAAAGTTCCATCTATTGGTCAGTTTTTCCTATCATGTCAGAAACTGTCAAGCTCATCTAGAACTCCTGGGTTAGCTAAACTTCCAGGCCTTGTCCCTTGGTTCAGAGGCAGCCAGGATTTCTGGGAGTGGATGAGGCAATCCATATGAAGGGTCTGAGCAAGTGGGCAGCCACCTGCCCCACAGGGGGACGGTGCTCCTGGTGATAATGCCTGCCCTAGGAGAGCAGAAGTCCAGCCATGGTGAGACTTGGTGCACAGGCTGGTGGCGACTCAGGCTCACCCGCTACCGGAGATCTGGAAGCCCAGGGTTGAGCCCTACAGGCATTTGCAGACCCCATGCTGGGATTTTGGGGAAGCTTCAGATATTAGATGCTTCAGGGAACATAGCTTTCTCCTAGACTAGCTGAGCTCCTCAGAGACAAATCTGTAGCTTTCATAATTGGACAAAAGGGAAAGCTATTTGTAAGCTTGGGACCTGCAGTGGATCCCCTGGAGGTCAGCCCGTGCATTTTCTTACTACAGAACAGAGAAAGGAAGACATGTCAAGGATCCAAAAGAGCCCTGGCCAGGTAATTCAGTTGGTTGGAGCATCATCCTGATACACCAAGGTTGCTAGTTCGACCCCCCCCCCCCAGCCCCTTCAGCCCCCTTTTTAGGACACAAAAAGAAGAAGTCAATGAATGTAATAAATAAGTGGAACAACAGATATCTCTCTCCCCCTCTCTCTCTCTCTCCTTCTCTCCCAAGCCCCTTCCTCTCTCTAAAATAAATTTTTTAAATTCCAAAAGAATAAATCTCTGAAACGGTTCTTATTTGCCTTTGGGGTGTGTCACTCCTTCCCTCTGCTTCCCCAGTAGATTTCTTACTGGCCTCCTGCAGGCCACCTTTTGCATTGACAATCCACCAATCCATCACTCTGCCCTGGGATTTAATGCAGGGACTAGGGTGAGGCAACTGGAGTGCTGGCCTTGGGCACTAAGTTTAAGGGGACAACCAAAATTCGGTAATTGAGATGAGTGTTAACTTAAGAAACATTCAAACTTGTAAAAAATCTGCATGAGTTTATTTGAGGCAAACTATCAACAATTGCCAGAAAGCAGAATAATGCTCTAGAGAATGGCAGTTTTGCCCCTTATTGTATACACTAGAGGCCCGGTGCATGAAATTCATGTACTTGGGGGATGAGGGGGTCCCTCAGCCTGGCCTGAGCCCTCTCGCAGTCCAGGAGCCCTTGGAGGATGTCTGACTGATGGCTTAGGCCTGCTCCCCACACAGCCTAAGCTGTAAGTCGAACATCCTTAGTGTGGAGACAGGAGAGGCTCCACCATCACTGCTGCACTCACCCCATGAGTCTGGCTTCTAGCTGAGCAGCGCTCCCGCTATGGGAGCACACTGACCACCAGAGGGCAACTCCTACATTGAGCGTCTGCCCCCTGGAGATTATTGCGCATCATAGCTACGGGTTGTTCTGCCATGGGGCGAAACTGGCTCTTCAACATCCCCTGAGGGGTTCTGGATTGCGAGAGGGCACAGGCCAGGCCGAGAGATGCCACTGGTGCACAATCAGGCTGGCGAAAGAAGCAGAAGGTTGGCCAACCAGGGAGAGACCTCGGGAGGGCTCCAGGGTGTGTCTGGCCCATCTCATTCAGTCCCAATCAAAGTTTTAATTTCAGACCATCTTTTGTGGATACTTTAGGTCTCTGAGTTTGCAAGACCACCACACAGGCCTTCCCTGAATTAGGTTAGCATGTGGTTCCTTCTACCCTCCCCGGGCCATGGACTAAATTACTGGTTTTCAAAAGTATTCCAAGAAGCCTCAAAGCCTCTGAGTATATTAGATATGGGGTCTCCCTTCCAAAGGAGGTGGCTCAGCACTCCCCTCCTCCCCCTCCCCCCAGGATCCTGCACCTATCAGAGAAGTTGTTTTCCCAATTTCATATATTAGAGTCTTGTTCAAAAAAAAAAAAATGTTAAAGGAATTCCACTGCTCAGAAACAAAAGTGGAACAATGCCATAAGCCCAGATGGTCTCCTTTTCATGTCTTCTCCAAGGTATTATGATTTCCTGGATCAGAAGAACTTCCTTCTCCCATTCCAACTTACCAGATATCTCACATTATTGCATCACTTTGGTTCTACCTTTGAGCACTCGGGTGTTGGTTGGACTTCCTCTTACAACCAGAGACTGGCCAAGCCTCCGGAGATGTAGGAGCCACCAAGCCATGGACCGTTCTTGGAGACGTGCTGAGTACGGACAGGGAACACTGTGTCTGTGACACTATGCTGAGGCCGACACAGGCGGGACGTGCTGAGTGAGGAAAAGGAAATGGGGGGAGGATGGAGGGAGCTAAAAGTCACTGAACCTGGTAGGAGGGTTGCCCCCTTGCTTCTCTGAGATGAAGTATTGTATGGCCCTGCATAAATTTCAGTCCTGTCATGGCTGCCCTTGTTTGTTAGTGAGTGTCAGGAAGACAGTCTCAAGAGTGTAGTGGGAAGCACCAGGCAGGATCCTGAGCAGAGCTTTGTCACTACTTGGCACTTCATGATCTTGGACATAATGTAAAAAGTGCACTGCATCTCTGCACACCTTGCCCAATAGTCCAAGGGACAAGGGGCATGATGAGAACGGGTTTTCCGTTTTAATTATAAGCATATGATCTGACAAGTACAAACCAAGAAAAAGTACGAGCTTCCCAACCCTCTTTGAAGACAGAATTGCTGGAGGCAGCCTTTCCAATGTGATTTCAGCTTTGGCTTCAACTGCCAGTGACTTACTAGCCAATGACTCCCAAATCTATAACCCGTTCAGGTCTCTCTCCTGATTCCTCCTCTGTATTGAAGGTACCTTTCCCTTGAATGCCCCACACATGCTCCAGCAATTTCCGAAATGGAACTCCTCAGCATCTCTCTGGAAGCTGCTCCTTTAGCAGGGTTGGGTACTTCAGAAGCTGACATTCTCACCCCGGAAACCTGGGAGCCTCCGTAGCTGCTTCCCTACCTCATTCCTCATGTTTAATCAATGTCAAGTCTTTATTGATTCAATCTAGTCCTTGAGGAGTTCTTGAATGTGTCTATTTATCTCCATCTCTAATGACGTAACTTTATACGAGGTCACCCCCAGCTCTGGACTGAATGACAACTGCCTCTTATTGGTTATCCTTCTTCCATTCTTGTCCCCCATCACATGCGTCATGCTCCAAGTCACTAAACAAACTCTTATGAAACACATACATAGAGAACCATGATCTTTCTAAAACACAAGTATGATCACCTTTTCCTCATGCTTAAACCCCTGCAATGGTTTCCCATTTGTCTTAGGATAAAATCCTAACTCTCACGTGGCATTCAAGGCTAGCCCCTGCCCATCTCTCTAGCCATCTCTACTCTCAACATTCCAACCAAACGGCATCTCTTTCAGTTCTCCAAATACAGTTCTTTCTCTCACCTCCACCCCTTTGCTCTCATTCCTCTACTTGCTGAGAATATACCCTCTGTGATGGTTCATCAATGTGTTAACTTGGCGGGAGTAAGGGATGCCCAGATAGCTGGTAGAGCATTACATATGGGTGGGTCAGTGAGGCTGTTTCTGGAAGAAATCATTTTTTAATCAGGAGATGAGTAAAGAAGACTGTTCTCACCAATGCAGATGGGGCATCATTCAATCAGCTGAGGGCTTGAATAGAACAGAAAGGTGAAGGCAGGGCAAACTTGCTGTCTGCTTGAGCTGTGACATCCATCTTTAAACCAGTCTCACACCATTGTCTCCCTAGTTCTCAGGCCTTGGACTCAGTCTAGATTACACTCTGCTTTCCTAGTTCTCCAGCTTGCAGATGATAGATCGAGGGACTTCTCAGTCTCCCTGACATATAGCCAGTGCCTATAATAAATCTCCTCACATATTTCTCTCCATGTTTCCTCTTGGTTCTGTTTCTCTGGAGAACTCTGCCTAATACATTCCCATGAACTCCTGTGCATCCCTGGGGCATGGGCTTAGATAGCATCTTATCCAGGAAATATTCTAGGACGAGTTAGATGCACCTATATTGCTTTGCCACTGGCACCATGTTTTGTGTTCATTATAGGTCCTACCATAACGCACCTGTTGGAATTCCATGTTGACTTAATTGTTTTTCCTAACAGGCTGCCACTTGGTGAAAGCTCCCACATATTCTGTTTGTATTTGCATTCCCTTGTCATAGGTCATAGCCAGGCAAATACTATATGCTCAATACATTTTATTTTTTCTGATTACAGTGACCAGACTACCAAATGTATGAGTTGATTTTTAGAAGAAACACTGAGTATGACTACCAGGAAAGAGTTGCTTGCTAAGGAAAATATTTCAGTCAGATACGTAAGTCAGACTGTACTTTAACAATACCAAGAACTTACTATTAACCCCTTGGCAGTCTGTTTCCTAGAAGTGCACATAGTTTGAAGTTTGTTTGTATAAGTTGTGAAACACAATCTCTTTCTATGTATTTGAGAACTTTCTGAGTTTCACTTAATTTCTTTTTGCCAAACTGACATGGCAAATGCTTGGTGTAGGTCTCTATTTTGTTGTGACTTTCCCTTCTGCCCACTCATTAAAAGCCCTGCCATCGGACTTTCCTCTGATGACAATGTCTGAAAAATGCTCTCATTAAAAGCCTTCCGTGGCTGCTATTGAGAGTCAGAAGTGTGAGGCTTTTATTTTTGTTTTGATCAATGTTTTAATCTCCCTTTTGCCCAGAATTTCCAAACTCTGGACAATTGGTTATGTTATTTTAATTATTTATTTCCCAACACATTTTCTCTCATTCATTTGCCCTTCTCTGGTGTGAGACTGCAGGAAGTGAAAGGACCTAGATTCAAGTTTTAACTACTATTTATAAGCTTGTGACCTTGATAAGCTACTGAGCTTCTCTGAACTTCAGCTTTCTCCTCTGCAGAGTAAGAGTAACACAACCTCATACCTTACTCTCTGCCTTGAGCGTGGAAAGCTCTCTATAAATGTTAATATCTTTCCCAAATGCTTCTGTTACTAATTATACTCCTGACCATGCAATGGCCCCTATGGAATCTCTGCGGATTGAAATGGTTTTCTATGATAATAAACCTACTCTGTTAGCAGGAGCAATTGCCAACCAGTCTGGGTGTCCACATTCACCCCAGGGGCTAAAGCTTTTAAGAGACACATTAAATGATAGGATTGTTTGCTTTCTCCCCTCCACAGCAGTGCTCACATACTTTGCTCATTCTTGTAGTCTTGGGGAAGGAAAAAAAGCCTCATCCCACATAGAAAACCCAGTCACTGTCTCAATACTTAAACTCTGGCTCCTGAATCCAGGACCACCATTAGTAAAAACAAAAGAGGGTGGGGGATACATTGTCCCGTCCCCCCCCCCCCCCCCCCCCCCCCCCCCGGTGCAACCAAAAGGTTGCGGTTCCATCTGGGTGGGAAGGCAACCAATAGATGTTTCTCATCTCTCAATGTCTCTCTCTCTCAAATCAATGAAAACATTCCTCTGGTGAGGATTAAAAAGAAAAAATGAAGTGAGGTGTATGGCGATCCTAGTTTGGCAAATGACATCTAATACATCTAATACTGATTCCTCCTTACCTTTGCCCAGCACCTGGACCTTACAGAGATCTTTCACAGCTAACAATTCATTTCTTCCTTACCACTATCTCGAGAGGTTAGCAAATATTATTATATTCATTTTCAGAAGGAGAAACTGAAGAGAGTATGCCGAGACTGCACAAGCCTACCCAAGATACAGCTGGGACTTAACCTCAGGTTTCTAGTTCCTAGACCAGTGTTTTCTTCTACCACATTCTCTTGCCTTTGGACTCAGTCTAGAGCTGGGGATGAGGAAGATTCCAGTCAATTTTAGAAGAAGCACATACTTTGGAACCTCTTCCCAGTGCCTCAGAGAAAAAGCATCAAACTGGGGATAAAAAAGGAGAAGAAGAAGAAGAAGAAGAAGAAGAAGAAGAAGAAGAAGAAGAAGAAGAAGAAGCAGCCGCCTAGGCCTCATGTCTAACGATTAACTCCTGGGATACTATCTGTTTAACTCTGCAAAGAACAGGCAGCAATACATGATTCCAAGTTTCCTTTTATGTTTATTTTTTATAACTAGATGTGGATCTTTAGTTATTTTAATATATAACCCAAATACCTGAGACATAGAAAAAATACTTTAAAAAATTTGGAGTTCAGCCAAACCGGTTTGGCTCAGTGGATAGAGCGTCGGCCTACGGACTGAAGGGTCCCAGGTTTGATTCCGGTCAAGGGCATGTACCTTGGCTGCGGGCACATCCCCAGTTGGAGGTGTACAGGAGGCAGCTGATCGATGTTTCTCTCCCATCGATGTTTCTGACTTTCTATCCTTCGCCCTTTCTCTCTGTGAAAAATCAATCAAATATATTTTGTAAAAATTTTTAGAGTTCATCACAAGTTCAGCAGCAACTATGGTATCTTTGACTCAATGGGATGACTATTGCTGAATTCAAAACTTGGGATTTTTGACTCATAGCTTTTTGGTAATAGTCCTCACTCAACTTCAGTCAACTTTTCCATATTTAATTTTCCTGAAAAACAGAGAAGACAATATTTCTGTACAGGGAAACAGGAATTTTTTATTCCTTTGGGGCCAAGATAGACCTTGTAATGAGTGGGCAGAGTTGTTGTCCCCAGGATGGTTCTCTGTCTTGTGTACAATATGTAGGATAAGCAAATGGGCTCAGGCCTTACTCTCTGCCTCCTATTATGCAGGTGCTTAGGGAGATGTGCTAAATTACTAGCCATCTTATTTTCCCTGTCATTTGGTCATTGTTCCTTCATGCACCCTTCTCAAGAGTACTAAGATCCAGAGATTTTAATGAAGGAAGGAGTAAAGAAATAAGAGGTCCTGTTTAGGCTTCAAAGCCTAAGTCATATGCTTTTATTCTTTTTTAATCATAAGGATATTAGATGGTGACTCAGTTGCTAGAAGGTAGCACTGTTTATTGGACTCATGCCTTCCACCTTTCTCTTTCTATAGAACTGTGGTAATCAGTCTCCAAGACAGTCCCCAATGAGCCCCACTCCTGGTATTCATACCTCTTTAGGAACCCCCCCTCCCCCACTGTGCCCGGATTGAACAGTATGACCAATAGAATATGGCACAAGTGATGCTAGGTAACTTCTGTCTCAGCTGTTCTCTCTGGAATCATTTGCTCTGGGGAAAGCCAGCTGCCATATCTTTAGAAATCCTCTGGAGAGGCCTCTGTGATTCCTTCCTAGAACTAATCCTTTCTCTTTTCTCTCTTCTTTATTAAAGCTAAATAATATTTATATTTATATTCATATTTCATTGTCAAAAGCATGGAGTTTGAAACTTCAGTAGAAGCCAAATGTAGCAATCTATGCTTGATTTCACAGACATTTAAGATCACTGTGTGTGAAAATTAAAGATAAGACTAAGAAATCTCTTATGTACCATAGAGTGAATCCCTTCTTCATAATGGAGAATTTAATTTTTTCACCTTTTTGTCTATAGGCATAATTAAATTATATCTAGTTTATCAAATTACACTTATTCAAGATGAGTATTTTGGACCAGAGATGTATTAATTCCAAGTCTTACTGTTGACACTTTGGGTCTGTTTTTACTCAATTACACAGTCCCCTGAGGTTGGCAGGCATTAGTTCCAAAGACTGAGTGGACCTCTGAGAAGCAAGACAAAGGAGAGGAGGACAGTCTGACATTGAGTTTGTTTCCTAAATCTGGTTTCTCAGAATTGAGCTCACATTGAGCCAAAGGGCCCACTATATCTGCTCAGATCTTCCTGTGCATTCCTTCTTCTTCCCTTGAAGGCAATGCAGTCTTCAGAAGTTAACCAGTTGGTTTATTAGAAGGTACTGAAAAGTTCAACACCTTTCACTCAGAAAGAGGCAACGTTTATTTTAAAGACGATTAAGAGAAATGGGAGAGTTACCAAAAGGAATAGTCTGAATAGACATTATGTTAATGATATATCTTAAAAAGTTCAGAAAATAGTCAAACCTCTCTATATAAATTTAGGTGGGTGTGTGCATTTATGTATGTATGTGTGTGCATATATACACATGTTAAATTATACACATATGCAAATATTACATATATTTTTTAAAGCATCCACTTCTTTGATTTAGGGTCCAGTGTTCTCTTCTCTTCTGGGAAAACCTCCCAAGGAGCCATTTTATCAGACCTCACAGTTCTGTTTACCCAGTTTCTGATGATCAGCCTCAGGGGCAATTTTATGTAATACATGTTGGCTACAATATAGGGCTTTTATCCTTAAACCAAACATCCACATTATTATCCAGTGAGACAAACAGTGCCTTCTCTCCTGCATGTCTGCGTATGTGGGGTGGAATGTGATTCTGGTAGTGAGATGGCCAGTTCTCTTGAAAATCATCATCCCCTCCCTCTTCCTAGAGGATTCTGGCATTAGATGTGTGATAAACAAAAAGAAGAAAAAACTGTTTTTTTCTTAGAATCCATAAAAGACCGATTTCATTATTTTTTTTTCGAGTGCTGCAAAATGCACAAAAACAAGATACATCTCTAAAAAGCTGAAATGCCATAGTCTTTTTTGTGTTAAAAGAGACCAGACACGGAAATATTGTTTTTTCCCTAAAAAAGTGCTGTCTGAATCTTTTTTCACTTCCTCCTTCCAAGGGTGACTTGGGCTTTGTGAAATAATCACAAGACAAGATCTTTTTTTGCTTTGGGGAAGGCAGGCCAGTGGAGGTGTGATAACTTTGTCCCCTTAATGTGGTCACAGAGATCTGAGGTTGACCACACAACCACAGGTAAAAAATGATAATCATCTAAAGAAGAGAACATGAATAGTGTCTTTACTTTCTTAGAATTGGGACTTGGCTTCCTGAGGCCCTCTCCCCTACTTCCAGCTTCAAAAAAAGGAATTGCTAGATATTCATTTAGGTTTTTGCCTACTGAAGATGTTGGTCCTCACTCAGGATAAGAAACTGAGGGCCATTTCTGAAAAGGCAGCCTATCATTCAGTTTGGTTCTAACAAAAACTAATGTACTTAAACCAGCGGGGGAGAGGAGACTTACCAGCAAAGAGAACTAGAATTGATGTTGGTTCTGAAAATAGGGTTGAATAGAAAATAAAGAATTAGCTTCTAGACACATGGAATTGCTCCCCCACTCAGAAGCTTGTACAGTACATGTGCAATTGGAAGAACAAGAAAGAAATTAAAAGGTTACCAGTGGTGTAATTTAAACTTAAATCAAGCATAACAGGCATCTACTTCATAAACAAAAATGATTTCCAAAATAAATATTTCACACAAAAAGTTTAAAGATAGAAAGATTGGCATAAAATTTGTTTGTATATAATATAAAAACTCAAAACAATAGGTGACTTGAGCAAAAGAGGTTTTTATTCGCATAAACCAGGAACAATGTCATCAGAACCTTAAACTCCTAAATTTCAGTCCTGTCATCTTGAAGCCATCTGACAGTCCAACAGGGCTGCTGGGATTCCACCCATCATTCCAGATAGTAGGAAGGACAAATGAGCATTCACAACTGACATAGCATCTTTTAAAGTGAGTCCTTGGATCCAATTAAACACTTTCACTGCTTCTCACCAGCCAGAACTCAGTCACATGCTCATATTTACGGCAAGAGAGGCTGGACATTTAGTCTCATATACTATATGGCAAAGTATACTGAGCTGAAAAATCAAAGGAGGAAGGAAAGAGTGGATACTGGGAGGCCATTAGTAGTCTGCACAGAATAATAGCTTCCCTATTAGAAAGATTCAGTATTTTAAACACTCAAATTTCCTCAGGTAAATTTACAAATTAAAAAAAAAATCTTTTTAAAATTTGCAAACAAATTTTTCCCTTCTAATTTAAAATTTTGAGGTGAAACTTGATACAATAAAACACACAGTTCTTCATTGAGTTTTGATATTCCAGGACACCTGGGGTGGAGCTCTGCCCTACCAGTGCGGGGGAGGGTGTATCAGGGGGGACTGAGTGGGGGAAAGATCTTGGTCCTTTCTGCCCTGCATCACAGTAAGAGAGCCCCTTCTACCTGGGGCTTGAGAGGGTTAAAAATGCCAGCAGTCTGCCCCTCTAAGGCTGAAACTTTAGCCCTAGATGAGGTGCAAGTGGGGGCCCCTAGTCCTATATAATAAAAGGCCAAGGACCATAAGCATAATGGCTGGAATGACCACTCAACCAGTCACCATGAAGTGCACTGACCACCTCTCGGTCCCTTCCCTCCCCCTGCTGTAGGTGGGGCAGAAGTGGGTGGGGCGGTGAGCAAGGAGCAGTGGGTGGGACGGCAAACAATGAAAGGTGGCTGGCAGGGCAGTGGTCCAAGCAACGAGCGGCAGGTGGGGCAGCAAACGACAGGCAGCAGCAAGCAGCAGTGAGCTTCAAGCACACGATTTTGTGTGCTGGGCCTCTAGTGTTAATATAAAAGACCAAAAGCAACTTAAAGATGAGAAATCTGAAACCAAAAAACAACAGAAGTCCAACAGTGAGGAAAAGTCACAGTGGGAAAATGGAAGATGAGGGGGGAACAGTAGGACCAGGAATCATGGAATAGATGATTCAGGGGGAGAATGGCATTCTGACACAGAGGGTGTGGGTGGGAAGATGACTGATCCCACACAGTAGTGGAAATGAGAATGATTTTGAAATGGTCACAATAGAGAAATCAGAACAACAACTATGTGGGAATCATGAAGAGGAGGAAGAAGATGACAAGGATGGAGAAACAACTAAATCTTCACATGAAAAATCATAATCTGCCCAATTTGGGGACTAAAATGGCACAAGAGGTTGGATTTTCTATGTTGGCTGATCATCATGATGCACAGAGGACATTTGTGGCATTCTTCACATCCACTTACTGAAATGTATTTGACATCCAAGGACTATTCAGTCCCTCATTCCACAGAATACTATTATTGGTACAGTGAATGGCCATTTATAAATATTATCTATTTGATAATTTTACTGTTAGTAGGTCTAATTGTACTGTAAGTAGGTCTCAAAGGTTCACTTTCCACAATGATATTTAGATTGATGGCATTTTTTATAGTTGTATGGCTTTTTACTATTAGGTTAATCAAAAATAACCAAAATGGATAAGAATGAAACACCAACACTTTAGATTATGTGTAATTATGATGCCATTTCATAGTTTTGTTGCAATGAAATGTTTAAACTCATTGTTTTTGATAGTTAAGCTTTTGTTGAGGCCCAATGCACAAAAATTCATGCAAGAGTAGGCCTTCCTTCCCCCAGCTGCTGGCACCAGCTTCCCTCCGGCACCTGGGGCCTGGGCTTCACTCCATCCACTGGCCGGCACCAAGGCCTGGGTGGTTTTGCTCCAGCCCCGGCTTCATCTGGAAGGACATCTGGAATGACGTCCAGAAGGATGACCAGTCTAATTAACATATTACTCTTTTATTATTATAGATACCAGGAAACTTCTAAGATTCTGAGTTAACAGGGTTCAAAAGCATCTTGTGGAAACAAGCCAACTAGTAATACTGCAACAGCATTTTTAGTTTAGCTGCAAATTCTCCTTTTGAAACTTGGAAATCCAAACTGGTTTGCACACCTGACTCAGAGAAAGTTGGCCATCTCACTCACAGAGCGAGCAGTGCTGCTGGAGGGCGATGGCTCTGCTCCCCACTTCCTTGTCCTAAAGTAAAATGTGTTCTGTATGTAACTTACAGACAAACATTGTCTTTTAATGGTTACTTGTTATTTAGACATTTTCTTAACACTTAAATTTGTAAAATTTGTAAAATCATTTAAGGGTATGTTTTTAGAGAAATGAAGGTTTCCGTAACCCACAGAACATCTGTGATCTTTCTACAGCAGCTTCAAGTTTCATGCCAACATTCCATGTATTTGAATGAATTAAAATGATCCCTGTTAATTAAGAATGGACTTAAAGTAGCTGTTTGTATGGCTTACTGCTCACTTTGATTTATCTTAAATCTCTGCATTTGGAAGTGGGGTACTGTATTACCCAACCAAGAGCACTGCTATCTATACTAATAAAAGGGTAATATGATAATTAGACCTGGTCAACCAGACATCTTCTGAATGTCTGATTTCCTTCTGGACAACGCCTTGGTGGTGGGGGCCGGGGCAGAGACAGTTAGAGGCCATTAGGCAAGCAGTTAGGGCCAATCAGCCTGGCAGGGGAGGGGAATTGGGGGCAATCGGTTTAGTAGGACATCCCCCAAGGGGTCCTAGATTTGAGGCAGTGCAGGCCAGGCTGAGGGACATGCCCTTCCAAGCATGAATTTCATGCACCAGGCCTCTAGTAAGAGATAACTTACTGTTCTAAAATACCAAATTAAAATAAAGAGCAATATATATACATACATACATATATATATATATTTACACACACACACGCATATATGTGTGTGTGTATATGTATGTGTGTGTGTCTCTGCTGCCTCACTTACTTCTCTGCTGCCGCCCTTCCTCTCGTCTCCCCCACCCTGCTTGCTTACTTCTCTGCAGCTTTGCTCCCTCTGCAGTGCTTCCCTCTAAGCTGGCTTCTGCATGTGAATGTGTGCGGGAATATGCAAATTAACAACCATCTTGGTTGGGTTATTTGCATACTTGCTCTGATTGGCTTTGTGGGCGTGGCTTGTGGGCGTGGCTTGATAGGAGGTATGATCAATTTGCATATTACTCTTTTATTAGATAGGATTCATGAGTTAAATTGTTGTTTTTCTAGGAAGAGGGGTCTGAAAAGTCCTGCCCCTCCCCATGCCACTCACCACTTGTTTTCTCTATCAGTTTTCAGCCATTTGATAATGATATGCCTTGATATGGATTTATTTTTTTCTCTGATTGTGGTTTTACTGGATTTGTTAAATTTATAGATTGATATTATTAATCAAATTAGAAACATTTCATCCAAACTTCCTTCAATGTTCTTTGTTCCATTAATGCTCTCCTGTACCACTGAATAACACTTATGGTAGATTGCTAATTTTCCTATGGGTAATTAAGGTGCTGTTCGTATTTTTTCTTTCTCTTCAGTTTGGTAATTTTTGTTGACTTTTCCTCAAGTTTCTTGATCTTTTTTTTCCATTTTCAATCTGATGTTAATCCCACACAATATTTTATTAAATAGAGTATTTTTATTTCAGATATAGTATTTTTCATTTTATCATTACCATGTGGTTCTTTTTAAATCGTTTTCATATCTTTCCTGAAATGATCATATTTTCACACATTCTATTTTTCCTGTAAATTCTTTAATATATTTATAATAGTAACTTTAAAGTCCTTAAATGCTAATTTCAACATCTATCTTGTCTACGGGTCTCATTTTCTGCTTCTTTGTTTATCTGGCAGTTTTTATTGCATACTGGACATTGAAAATGATGCACTGTGAAAAATCTAAATTCTGTTATCTTCCTTTGATGAGTATTGGCTGTTGTTTAAGAAAGGAGCTAAATTTCTTGTGGCTATCCTTAATCATTTGCAGGCTTCTTGCTATGTTTCACTGGGCTAGTTATATTTTATTTTTTGCCCTTAATCCTAGGATATAGTTCAGAGTCCTGAGATGTGGTCCTTATATCTAAGATATGATGCTTCTGCATATCACAGAAATAAAAGAGATGTTTATTAGTTTAAGCTCCTCTAATTTTGTAGATTTTAACCTCAGATTCTATCTCCCCAGCACAAGGCAGCTGCTGAAATCTCTGCTCAGCTCTTTCGGCCACCCAGCTGTTGTTTTCTGCTGTGCTCTTTGGAGTCTTGCCCTGTGCATTTGCAGTTAGAGGGCTAGCCAAGGTTTTGAGAAGAGTTTGTACATAGATCTGGGGGTGCTCCCTGCATTAGTGCCCCCTTCAGTTCCCAGTTGACTTGGCAGCCCCATGCACTGGCCTTTTTTATTCAATTTAGTAAGTCTGTGCTCTGCAGACTAGTTAATATCTGCAGGGCAGAGCCAGATAACTGGATTCTAGCACCTCGGCTTGTGCCTGCTCTCACCCTTCTCCAGTGCCTTGAAGCAGATACGTAAACAGAGTTTGTAATTACTGTCAGTGAGAGGTTTAGTCTGATACACACTACTCTGCCACTACTTGAAGCTAGAAGCCTTTGTATTTTAAAAAAACAAATGAGATCATGCTATATATTTTATTTCACACTTTTTTCTTTTATTTCAGAGAGAGAGGGCAAAAGAGAGAGAGAGAGAGAGAGAGAAAAGCCAATCAGTTGATCTGTGTATGCATCTGATTGGGGCTCAAACCGGCAGTCCTTTAAATGAGGAGGGAGATGCTCCAATCTGCTAAACCACCTGGCCAAAGCTATTTTATAACATTGAGCAACATACTAAAATTGGACAACATATTTTAGATACTATTCTGCATATATATCCATCCACCTAATTTCCTTACTCTGACATACAGTGCCCCAAGTATCTATATATATATAATAGCCTAAGCAACTGTTACGACAGGATGACCAGCCATTAGCTGTGATGTGCGCTGACCACCAGAGGGCAGATGCTCAACACAGGCACTTCCCCCTGT
This sequence comes from Antrozous pallidus, assembly GCA_027563665.1. Classification (NCBI taxonomy): domain Eukaryota; kingdom Metazoa; phylum Chordata; class Mammalia; order Chiroptera; family Vespertilionidae; genus Antrozous; species Antrozous pallidus. The sequence continues at coordinate 27,605,483 of CM050513.1, forward strand.
TCATCAGTGCACTCCCACAGCCAACCTCCTGTGAACCCTGCGGCCTCATCCCCCGCCAGCTGGCCCTGATCGGCCCTGATGGAGCCTGCCAGCCAACTCCTGTGGTCCCTCCCCCTGGCCAGCCAACCGCCAACCTCCCAGCCAGATTGGGACTAGGCAAGTCAGGCCCTGATTGGCCCTGGTCACTGGCCAGGCTGAGGGACCCCACCTGTCCCTCAGGAATTTGTGCACCTGGCCTCTAGTTCAACTATAAGGCTATTTAACAAGGATAAACTCTTCAATTAAGCCCAGAGTTATGAGTTATATCTTTTCAATGTTCTTTAAAGACAATAAATTACTTTATTTTGAATATAACTCCTTATGAAAAGTAGACCATAAGATACTAATTATATTTGGGTCTGCGGCGTCATGAATTTAAATATCTATTAATGTACATTTTGTTTTTGTCCAGTATTCCCTATTATAAGCAATGATATAATGGACATCCTTATACATTAATTATTTGGTATTTCCAATAGAATTATTATCCTGGGAGTGGAATTGCTGAGTAAAAGTAAATCTACATTTAATTACCAATTATTCTCTAATAAAGCTTATATAAATATTTGCTCTCCAATGGTACATGGGAATCCTTATTTTTTCGTAAGTTTAAATAGCATTGGATACTCTTAGTCTTTTAATTCTTTCCCATAAGCATAAACCATGCATATGACATCTCAGAAAAGGGGGCTATCCAGCCTTCTTCTGCTGTCCTCAATCTTGATCCTGAGCTTTTGCCCCTTCCAATTTTCCAACATCATGTCTCAGTTTTGCCTGCTTTTGAATGGACATTCAATGCTGTCTTCTGGGCTCTCCTCAAAAACAGTTCGGGTGCTAGCTCCAGGCATGCTTCCCCTGGCTGTGCTGATAAAACCTTCTGACCTAGCCCAGAGCTTTGTCCCCTACTGCTGCTACTCCTTGGGTATCCTTGCTCCACAATCTACCTCATTCCCTTCACAGTCCCTCGTTCACTGTCACAATTTACCTAATTTCTCCAAATTTAAAAAAGTTTTGTTTGTGTAAATTAAAGTCATTGCAATTTCATTTGATCCTTCAACTTTGCCAGCAGAAAATGCTCTAATAACGCCTCCAAAATTACTGCTATAGCTTCCTTACCTTCCTTACTTTAAAAGATAAACATTAAGAGAGCAAATTGCTTTCTGGAACATTTTCTCAGTCAAATACATGTGAAGAAAGAGTCGAGTGCACTTTAAGGATAGAGAATGAAACAGATATGTTTTGCCATACTTGTCTGGATTTCCACTAACTTACACAAAGGGATTTAAAAAAATATATATGAACCTAAAGGTAAAGGGAATTAGAGGGAAAATAATAGCTACAAAGTGGTGCAAGTTGGAAAGCAGAAGCAGGAACGACAACTGAGCTAGCTGACCCAGGAAAGCTAAATCCTAAGTGATTTAGGAGCCATTTTCCAATACAGAGCGTCAAAGTCTCGAGATTTAGAAGTGTGAGGGGAGATAAAGGAGAGGACAGACGTCTAAGGGGCAGCTAGACAACCCTCCCCCCACACACACACCCAACAACAACAAAATTCGTTTAGTTCTCCTTCCTATCTCAGCAGAAAATGGGGACTAATACGCTGGAGAGAGTGAAAACAGGAGGTCTTTGAGAAGGAGAATACATGGTTAGTTATGGTTTTGAAAACAGAAGGATTAACTACTAAATATCCAGTCCCTCTCCCTATAGTTCCTGGCCCTTTTATTTCTTGGTTCCGGAATACTGTGCAGGATATTAGAAGATTCTTCTGTGAAAAACACCTGACAAGCCAAAAGAAAAGACCTAAAGAGAATGGGATTAGGGCTATCCAATTGAATGCCCACCTTATCTCCCCTCAGCTGATTAGGTGGTCTTCAAGGCCCACTCACAATACAGACTTGCCATTAAGCTTTTTTTAGTGCCCCCATTTTAAATATAAGCAAACATCTTTGGATCACCAGACATTAAAGACAAAGATTAAAAACAGATTAAATTAATTTGGGGAAAACAGAAATTAGATAAGAAGATCAGAGAACTAAGAGAATATATTGCAAACATGAAGCAATAGGATGCTGTTTTAAAAGGAACATTCACAAAACAAAAAAAGTCTTAGAAAATTTAAAAATGGCATAAGTTAAAAATAAAATTAAAAGGCAGGAAAAATTTTTGATGAAACCTTCCAAAGGATAACAAAATGACAGGAAATATAAGAGAGAGAAAAATAAGAACATTTAAGAACTGAACCAGGAAGTCAAATATCCAAACAATATGAGTCATAGGACGAAGGAATAGTAAAAGGAAAATGGAGGAGCTTAAATCACTGAAAAAAATTTAAGAAAATTTCTTAAAACTGAAAATCATTGTCATATAAAAAGGACCCATCAAGTGTTCAGCAAAATAAATTAATTATATTAGTCAAAACATATCAATGTTTTAAATATAAGAAAATTGGAGATTTTCAAAGAAAAAAAAATCCTAAAATCTCTAAAGAGGGAAAAACTGGTTAGAATCTCACAGAAATACAGAATGGCTTTAATCTTCTCAACAGCAACCCTGGATGTTAGAAGGAATTCTGTAGAAAAATGAATTTTATAGAATTTTATACTTAGTGAAACTGGTAAAAATTAAAGTTAATAAAAATAAAGTAAAAATGAAAGCATATAAAGCCTCTTCACACATGCAGATTCTCAAAAGGCATGCCCACTATGCAGTGTCCTAAGGCTGCAATCTGGTGAGCTGCTCCACAGAAATAGGGGAGTGAGCAGAAAGGGACAGACATGGGACCTAGGAAAAGGGATCCAACTGGAGAGAAGTGAAAGTAACGCCCCGCATGTTGCTGAAGGGAAATCGCAGGGTAAGAGCCATGCAGCAGGTCTAGAGGCCCGCTAGTCTAAACTGGAGCCAGTCAGAAGAAAGGAATCTAAGAAGATGAAATTGGCAGATGCCTAATGTGCATGAACATTTGGAAAGGAGATTAAATTCCTGAGGGAGAGTTTAAAAAAGAATTAGTGATAAATACATAGACAATAAACAACCAAGGCAAATAACTCCAGGAAAAGGAATCATAGTTCAACTTTTATATTAACATATTAATATAAATCCAACCAAAATTATGGCATAAATACTGGGAGAATGAAGGAGAGGAAGTTCATGTGAGGGAGAGGGTATTAAATGTAGGTGAAATTATTCCATCGTCCAAGTGAGAAGCAGTAAATAAACTCCAAAGCTTGAAAAATCAGTGACTTAGCAATTCCACTCCTGCATATGTAACCAAGACAATAAAAAACATATGTGTGCACAAAAACTTGTACATAAATGTTTCTAGCAGCTTTCTTCATGATAGCCAAAAAGTAGAAACAAACCAAATGTTCAGCAATTGTTGGATGGATAAGCAAAATATAATGCATGTATCCTTACAATGGAACACCATCCAACTATAGAAAGGAATGGAGTACTGATATGTACTACAACAAGGATGGAGCCTGACAACATTAGTCTAAATGAAAGAAGCCAGCACAAAAGACCTCACACTGTATGGATCCCATCATATGAAATTTCCACAGTAGGTAAATCCATAGAGACAGTAAGTGGAGCTGTGGTGTTGGAGACTGGGGGGGAAGGGGGAAGAAAGAGAGAATGGAGAGTAACTGCTAATATGTATGGGGTTTCTTTTGGAGTGATGAAAATGTTCTAAAATTAGACAGTGGTGATGGTTGCACAGCTACTGTACAACTATACTAAAAAATTAAGTAAACTTTATTTAAAGTGGTGAATTTTATGGTACATGAATTATATCTCTATATGACTGTCATAAAAAGAATCAATGAATGGCAGCTATTTAGAATTATGTGAATCCCAAATGAAACAGCTAAATAAATTAAAAGTGGGCCTTTAAGTGAGGGGAGAAGGCCATCATGGGACTGATACTCTCTGTAATCAGTCTTACGAGGCTGTTTGGGTCTTAACAGAATTGCATTACTTCAGTGACTATAAAAATTAAAGAGCAAGTGACTGAAGACCATGTGGAAAGGTTTGGAAGTTCCAGCCAATGCCTGGCCGGTGTTGGAAAGTCTGGGCCAAGTGGGTTGGGCTTAATATGATTGTTGATCCTTCAGAATGGCAGTTCCTCCACTGACTTCCCGATATGTCCATCTAATCTGGCAACAGTGGGCGCAGCTGCATCGAGCGAGGTGCTGCTCCAGTCCTGTCCCCAAGCCCCCATTGCCTTGCACAGCACCTGACACATTGGCTTAAATACTTTTTGAGTCAGTGAGTAAATAAAACAACATTCTTAACCTAAGTCCTATAGGCAAATTAGAGGCTAATGAAATAACAAGCATATGATGCCACCTCCTAGAACACGGGGGTCCTGGGATACAGAGCCCAGGGTGGTACATGCTGCCTGACTATGGTGAAGGGCCGGGCCCAAGAAAGGGTTCCTCGCTGCCAGTCCTATAGAATTGGCGCAGCAAATTTGCTGTAATGTTTTAGGTTTCAAGCTGTTCCGTATCATGCCAACTACTTTCTCCCAGTTTGCACAGTCATTGGCTAGCGTTTGCAAAGGAGATGGCCTTTTAGAGCTTTTACCCTGTTTGGCTACAGTTCATAGAACCAAGGGGCAGTGCTGAGAGATGGCATTTTGGTCAGAAGGACCCACAAGCCAAATGAATGGTTCAAGTGAGCCACCAAGATGGAAGGTTACCAGCTAAAGGACCCCAGGAGCAGGCCAGAGGCAGTGGAGCCTGGCTGGGGAACCGGAGCGCCCTCACAGGAACCGGTAACCGCCAGGAGAGGGAAGTCTCCTTTCAGTTTGCTCTCTGGGCTCACGGACCCTTTCCTTCTTATTCCGCCTGCAACTCTTCACTAGCTTGTTGGCCCCAGGAAGCAGGACCAATGCTTGTTTTGTTCACTCTGATATCCCTCCCCCGTGCTTGGCACATAGAAGGTATGACAAACATTGTTTGTTAAATGAATCAGGTCAGAGCAGGAAAGTTCGAGGTGGCAAAGTGAGATGCAGAGGCTGGAGAAAAACGGGGAAACCAGGATGTCTTGACGTGGGACACCGACAGCCTGGATGTGGAGGGAAGGGGTTCTCACAGGTGCTGACTGTGCCTGGTGACTCCGGCAGCTGGGACACACTCAGGTGGGGTGTCCTGAAGCACTCACCGTGAACCTTGACTCCCGGGGCCGTGATTGCTCAAGCAAGCCCTGTCATAGAGCCAGGCCGGTGGTCGGAGAGCATTTTAGCTCATAGACAATGTGGCTGGGAAGGGAATTCCTCAGATTTTTAATTAAGAGTCCAAACCTCAGGTTTGACCAACAGCAACCGCACAAAATCTGTGTTGGAATTAAATTCAGATGATAATCCATTTCCCAACCAAGGGGAAAAAAAGCCGCTGTTTGGAAGGTGGGATGCAGTCAGTCATCTTTAAAGGGCAGAGGATTAATCCTCAGAGGGGAAAGGAGGCTAATGACATTCCACTTTGAAAATAGTTTTGGAGTCTGCTTTGGGGTGGGGCTAGCACCGAGGGCTCCTCAGTGAAGTCAGGAAGGGGCTCAGGTTTCACTTGGCTCAAGTCAGAACGCTCCCCAGAATGCTCTGTGGCCAAAGTCAGCTCCGGAGACATCCTCTTGTGCAGCCTCCTTAACTGTGGGGGAAAGGAAGTGTACACTGCTTATCTAAAATCAGTGTTGTCAGAAATAGGACGTGGGATCCCCTACTAGGCGAAAGGGAACGGGCCTCTTCCCCGAGAGAACCTGGCTTTTCTGCACTTTTGCATGCAAAAGGCTATCAGGAGGAGGTTATGAATGGAGCTCTTTTCCATCAGCCAATAAGACAAATACCCCATTCAAAACTCAGATTATCTTGGCTTTGACCAAATCCCAGGGGGCAATAACTGCAACCTCACTTTGCTGTGCTATTTCTCATGATTTGTTGGCCAGTGGCAAGCAGGAGCTATTAAAGAGCTTCTTTTTCAACCAGTGTGCCACAAGAATTTTTAAAACAGGCAGTGCCTGGCTATTTAATCAGGGGCACCTACCTCTTTTCCCTTACACTGTCAAATAAAAGAAAACGACAGCAGCCAGCACAATAGCCATTCGGCGTGAATGAATGAAACTTTTCCAATGTCCGTGTGCCGCAGGATGCTAGCAGTAGTTCATGTGCCGGGAGTGAAGACGGACGAACACCGCGGCTCTATTTTGGGACTGCCACGCACTTATTCCCTGTAATGTGAGGGGAGAGAGGTGCTGACAGCAAAAGCCTAGCAGGTGGGCTGGGGACACTTTGCTCTGGAGCTGACATAGCCATTTAGAGGCTCTGATCAGTGCCTCAGGGGTTTCTAAAAGACCACTCTGGCCTGACCCGACCTGTCTCAGTGGCTGAGCCTCCACCCAGGAGCCAGGAAATCACAGTTTGATTCCCAGTCAGGGCACATGCCCAGGTTGTGGGCTCCATCCCCAGTGTGTATGGTTATTCTTTCTCATTATGTTTCTTTATCTCTCCCTCTTCCTTCTCTGAAATCAATAAAAATATGTTTAAAAAAACAAAAAGATCATTCTGATGGGTCTGTGTTCAAATTTTAGCTCTGCTATATATTTTAGGGAACAGCCTTGTCTGAATTAGTTAATTGGCTTGAGCATCAGTTTTCTGCCCTGGGAAATAAGTCCCAAACCCTGGCTCCTAACATTGTCTGAGGGTTAAATGACATGACATGACACTTCAGTCACCTTCCAGTCCCCAGGCTCAGAGATGCTGCTCCCTCTCCGTTGCCCTCTCCCCACCTCTCTAGGCCTATTGCCTGTGAAAGCCGCATTCCTGTCGAGTCCATCAGCTGAGATGGAGCAGGATTTCAGTTACCTGGACGTGTTCTAGCATTGCCTTAAATAAATGCCAGGAGGGAATCTCTGTGCGGCCTGTACCTTTCTGTGCCGAGATCCGTGGCAGGATCCGCCCGGAGCCTGGGAAGTTCTCTCAGCATCCGCGGCTGTCCCTGGGAACAGGGGACACCAGGGATATGGAGTGCAGGAGCATGCGGCCCAGCATCTGTCCATTCACTCTTTCACCAAACATTGAAGACCTATGTACAAGAATGGCACCATCCATTCATCATCAAATGTTTCTGTAACATTTATCCGATGCCTGACATGGCTCTAAGCACTTTTAAATATCTTATTGCCCCTTCATAACAGTGTGGTGAGGTTGGTATGTTATCCCTGCTTGCAGAGGAAAGGAAACTGAAGTGCGGAGAAGTCACCGAACTGGCCAAGCAACATGTGCGCGGGACTCTTCCGACTCAGTGGCAGTAGCGCTGACAGTGCTCTGTTGTCAGTCCCAGGTGCTTTCCTTCATTCACGGAGACGGTCAGTAACCATGAAGCATGTGCCAGACTCTGCGGTTGGAAAGGTTGGGGCACAAGACACAGGTTTGCCCTCGCAGAGCCTACAGTTCAAGGAAGTAAATGCCAAGGGAGCCTAACTTTAACCCTCTGACATTGCAACCAGCAGAGAGACAAAGAGACAGTTGGCTGGGGTCAAGTGCAACAGACCTGTATGTAAAACAAATGCCCGTAAAGGACCTTAAACAGGTGGACCTTGCCCTTCTAAGGCCCGAGTTAAGGAGTCTATCAGGTGCACTTGTTTACACCTTCATAGTTCCGAAGAGAAAAATGTGTATAAGGCTGATGTTCCTACGGAAAACCCAGCAGGGTATATGGCCATGAGAAGGACCCAGGTTTCCCAAACTTCCTATGTGAGTCACTAATGAAAAATATTCTATATAAGGTGTTAGGGATTTATGCTTATATGTACTATAAAATATAGAAATAACAATATTCACCCATTATTCAAAACACACTATTGCTTAGAGTACAGGAATTTTTAAAAAGTGAGTTAATGCGAATTAAAAATATTAAACTCATGATGGCACAGATTCTGAAAATTATCAACAATTGGAGTTTAGGCAACATTGTGGTTCCCACTGGGCACTGGCATTTTGGGCTGGGCCGCTCTTCTCCATGTTTGGGCTGTTGCCCACACAGCCAGAGGCCCTATATCCCTAGCCCCTGCCACTACACAGCAGCAGTGCCATCCGCCCTCCCCCCATCACTGTATGATGACACCTCCCAACACTCACAAAATGCCTCCAAACATTTCCAAAATGTCACCTGATTGGGGGAGGAGGGGCTGCGGGACCTTTCTTGGGTGGGAACCAACGGGACAGCTTGCTGCAGGGCCCACTGGAAAAACAAACAAGCTATTTTCAGATCTTTTTCTAAACAGAATGAAGGGAAGGTGGAAAGTCAAATTCAATTACACAGTGGCTTAGTTCTGGAGACACAAGAGTAAGGAAATGAAAACCCAAAGAGAAGACAGCAAAGACATGGGAAGTCAGGCCCAATGAGGACTGCCGACAGGCCTTCCTGGCTTGAGGCTGCTGTTATGGAAGCAGACGGGTTCCTTCCTGCTGGTCTTACAGGTGCCGCCTGGCATCTAACAATGACCAGAGAGAGTGCCCACTGCCTGCTGAAGAGCAGGCAATACAGCCCATTGCTCGAACTTAGTGCAGCACGATGCCAAGCCAGGAAGAGATTTTGCAAAGATATGAGAATCATGTGATGAAAAATGTAGCAGATCTATCATCATGAAAAAATGGCAAAGAAGGTCCCAGAAAACAAGTCTCTTTCCAAGTGACCCAGAAAGTGCTGCTTCCAGTGGGAATGAATTGCGGGAGGATGAGAATAAACCAAGGCTGCTTGCACACCACCCAGCAACACTGCTCACGCCCTTTAAAGGTCTGAGGTCTTCCAGGGACCTCTGAGTCACCAGTTTTCCCGGCACACTCCAAAGCTGAGTGTCCTCTGACTCATTGTGTCTACAGAACAAGTCTTTGCAAAGAAGGTAATAGGTGGTGTCATGACAAAAAGTCTCCAGTGTCAAATAAGCTTGAGAAACCCTGCACATGCTGCTTTGGGGATCCACAATGCACAGTGGCTCCTTGAAGGTGTTGAGATGTTTCTGTTCACTTGCCTCACTTTAGCCAATCGATGCAATTTGCTTGGAGACAAACTCATCCCAACTGTTCCCAGAATCTGTCTTCTCCATCCCCACCTTCTGGGCCTGCTCTTGCCTTCCTCCTTCCTCTAGAAACATCCTTCCCAGCCTTCCTACCTACTTCGTACTCTTCTGTGCCACAGCCCAAGGTTCACATCCCAACTACCGTTCCCCACAGAGAGTGTGCCCTTTATTGTGAGCTTCCTCAGAACTGCCCCTGTGCCAGGTGGTGTCCTATGACTGTTACTGCACGCACCCACAATGCCGTGGGATTCTCCTCCAGGCGTGTGGTACATGCAGTCTGTAAGCAGTTTTACTTCTTCTCAACATCTCATGGGAGCCTTATTGTATTGTGGGTTATAAAGACCTTGTAGGAAAAAACCACTTCTTGGTACATATCCTGACGGACGTGCCATTTTGATCCCTTCTAAAACTACTCAGACTCTCCATGTCTCTGTGAACTGGCAGCCACTGGGGGATAACTGGCATATGTATTCACAACTCTATGTTAATTACTCTGATGTTTCTCAAATTAAATAAAATGTCTGCTACAGCAGATTCAATCTAAAACTGCATAATGTTGGGAGTATCCAAAGAATGTACTTCCCGGAAATGGAATTTGACCTTTTACCTGAATATTAACAGTGTATTTTTATTCCTGATATATTCCCTACCTTCCCTCCATCACTTCAAAACCTGCCTTTCCCATGGTCTTTCTCATATCAGTTAATAGTGATGCCACCCTTCCACGAGGACAGAGATCTTGGTGTTTCATCATTTCCCCCCCTTTTAACATCTCCTCTAATCCATCAGCAAATTTATTTGGTTTTATCTTCAAAATATGATCAGAAGCTGACCACTGCTCAGCATCGTATGTCACAGGTCTGTTTCCTGGGAGCTGCGTCTGCGCCGGAGCTGACGGGTGGATGCCTGCGCAAGGGAAGAAACAGCTTGGATGCTGATGCTGCCGCGGCAGAAGGCCGGTACTGACTCCAGGGGGAGCTTTGAGCTGGGATGGCCTGCAGGAGATGTTCTGAGCTGAGATGAGGTCAGGCCTCCTTACGCTCACCAACAGCTCACTGCGTACAGGCTGCCCTGGGGAAAGGGGATGCCAATGGGCAAGACTTCAGAGGAGGCCATTGTTGAGCAGGGCTGGCCGCCAACAGCCATTAGCTGGAGGAATAAACCTTCCGTTCCAAAGGGAGCTGAGCAGCCCATCTCACAACCATACCTGCCATGACCATCTTGATCCAAGCCCCTGTCCTCTCAAGATGGGTGCGACAGCCTCTTCGTTGTTGCCCTGCTTTGGTCCTCTTGGACCGAACGTTAGCTGGAGGATCCTTTGAAAACGTAAGTTAGACAATGGTATCTCTCTGCTGAAAACCATCTAGTAACTTCCTATATCACCCTTAGTAAAAGCCAGTCATTCCAATGACCTCAAACCCTGCACCCTCTGCTCCCCACAACTCCTGACCTCAGCCCCTACTACTTGCCCTACTACTTGGCACGCTAGCCACTCTGACCTCCTCGCTCTTCCTTGAAAACATCTGGCAAGTTCCCATCTCAGGCCTTCACATTTTACCCTTCCCTCCACCAGAATGTTCTGTGGGGACGGTTTTTTCTCAGATCACCCTCTTACTGAAGCCCCTCCGGCTAACCTAAAACTGTACCACTCCCTCCTTGGCTCTCTCCCTATAGCTACACCCTTTTCCTCCACAGCAAGGAGCTCCACAAGGGGAGAAGTTTTTTGGTTTTTTTAAAATATATTTTATTGATTTTTTACAGAGCGGAAGGGAGAGGGATAGAAAGTCAGAAACGTCGATGAGAGAGACATCTATCAGCTGCCTCCTGCACGCCCCCCACTGGGGATGTGCCCGCAGCCAAGGTACATGCCCTTGCCGGAATCGAACCTGGGACCCTTCAGTCCGCAGTCCGACGTTCTATCCACTGAACCAAACCGGTCTCGGCTTTTCTTTTTTCTTTTTTGTTTTTTTAGGGGAGAAGTTTTGGACTGTTACATTGACTGCTGGATTTTCAGTACCTATGCCCATGCCTGGCACATATCAGGTGCTCAGAAAATACATGTTAAAGTCGTTTCTGTAAGTCACAGAGTTTCTATGACGGTCCCAAATAGAATATTGTTTCACGGGCTCTCTAGGTTTCTAGGAAAATTATAATAGTTTTCTTTCTTTTTTTAATTATTTTAATATTTTTTTGTTTTATTTCAGAGAGGAAATGAGAGGGAGAGATATAATAGGGTTTTTTTTCTTTTCTTAAGCTATAGTCATATAGAGACCATTTGTTTTTTCTTTTCTTTTTTTAAAGTATATTTTTATTGATTTCAGAGAGGAAGGGAGAAGGAAAGAGAAACAGAAACATCAGTGATGAGAATCATTGATCAACCACCTCCTACGTGCCCACTGCTGGGGACCAAGCCCGCAGCCTGGGCGTGTGTCCTTGAATGGAAGCCAACAGGGTGGGGGAGGGGGAGCAGGAAGAAAACCCTTTAGTCTGCAGGCCAATATTCTATCCACTGAGCCAAACCAGATAGGGCCATTTGTTTTTCTTGATCTACATTAAATGAAGAGATAGTTTAAGCGTCTTTTATAGATCAGTCAAGATAACAGGATTTTTAAAAATCTCCTACCGTACCTTATAAAAACAACTCCTTTCAGTGTGCTTTTAAAAAGTCAAAGAAGGTATGGCTTTTGACAATGTTAAATTTATTTGAGCCCTGTGCTCCCTGAAAGCAGTTTTGGTTAAGAAATCCCTTCACCCTTTTGTATTCCCAGAAACAGCTAACCACCAATCACAAAGGACAGCCGAGCCTTCGCACGTTCTGAGATAAGCCCATCTCCATACGTCCTCATGACTCCCATGTGGATGGAAGGAGCCACGTGCTGGCCTGACCAGCTCAGGGGAGCCCTGCGTGGTGGTCTTGCAAACTCAGAGACCTAAAATAACCACAAAACATAGTTCAAAATTAAGTATTTAACTACAAACAGGTTATAGTGGGTAGTCATGTCCTAGACCAGTATTTTCCCTGACAAAGATCAGTTTAGATCTTTGCTAGAGCCATTTGCCTTCCTGCCTCTAAGATAATATATCAGTGAGAAGTCTGGTAAATCGTAGCTCTTTTCTTTTTTTCTGGAGCCCCCTGGGGCATAGCCAGGTGTGGTGGGCACCAGGATGGCTGCCACAAATCCCTTTATTATCATGTTAATTGTTCCTACAGTCACCGAAGTGTGTGTCCATCATTTTACTTTATCCAATCCCACATGGGATTGCATATCCCACCTCCTTAATCAATCACCAATGAATTTCTTGTAACTCACCTACATCTCTTCCTTTTGATTGCAATGAATAAATACTGTTGTAACCCGCCATTCTACGGAGCATTATCTCAATTCGTTGAGTTCTGCTTCCTGGCATATGTCAACAGTTTGGCTCAAAATAAACTCACTAAAATTCTTTACAGGTTTCAATGTGTTCTTTTTGGTTTTTTTTTTTGTTGTTGTTTTTTTGTTAATACCCATAAGACTTGTGGATGACACCCTTGTTTACTTGCTTCTATAAAACTCAGGTTTTAAGAGACTGGTGACTTTCTCTTGGAGGTGCCTGCAGCCATCCCCATCCAACAGTGACCCGCACGCGCGAGCACCACATAGGACATAGCTGACACTGATGCTGCCTGCGCAGCTCAGAGACTCCGCCCATCCAACCTGAACACAGTCTCCCTTCACAGCCAATTGGCCTGGAGGTCAAACCCTCGTAGGGCTAACAACAACAAGCTGGGTTTAAACTCAAAAATACTGTACAACCCATAAAGGATTGCAGTAAGAGTACCCATCTCAAATAACTGGGGAGGCTGTGCCACTGACCCTTAGGGGATATCTACCACATAAAGCAGCCACTATACAGAGATATGGAAAGAAATCAGGTGTGAAAGAAATGGAGGAGAAAAGACGACAAGACATAGAGTTCAAAACCACAGTTATAAGGCTTTTCAAGAGGCTCCTAGAAAAGGCCGATGATCTTAATGAGAATTACGAGCAAATAAACAAGACCAACCAGGAAATGAATGAGACTTACAAGGAAATGAATGAGATGCTCAGGGAAATGAACAAGACCTCTGAGGATATGAACCAGACCCTCACGGATATGAAAAAGGACCAACTAGAAATCAAGCATACACAGACTGAAATAAAAAATATTATACAGAAAAAAAAGCAGTCCAGAGGGCCACAAGAACCAAGTCAAAGATTTGAAATACAAAGAAGCAAAATTCACTTGGCTGGAAAAGCAAGAAACAAAAAGAATTCAGAAAATTGAAGATAGTGTAAGGGACCTCTGGGACCACCTCAAGCATGCCAACATCGGAATTATTGGGGTGCCAGAAAAAGAGAGAGAGCAGGTTAATGAAAACCTACTTGAAGAAATAGTGACTGAAAACTTTCCCCACCTGGTGAAATAAACTGACTTAAAAGCCCAAGAAGTACACAGAACCCCAAAAATATAGAAATCTAAAGAGGACCACACCAACACATATCATAATTAAAATGCCAAGAGCAAAAGATAAAGAGAGAATATTAAAAGCAGCAAGAGAGAAACAGTTGGTTACCTACAGGGGAGCACCCATATGATTGTCAGCGGATTTCTCAACAGAAACGATGCAGGCCAGACAGGAGTGGCAAGAAATATTCAAAGTAATGAACAGCAAGAATCTACAACTAAGATTGCTCTATCCAGCAAAGCTATCATTCAGAATTGAAGATCAGATAAAGTGCTTCGCAGATAAGAAAAAGCTAAAGGAGTTCATCACCACCAAACCAATATTATATGAAATGCTGAAAGATATTCTTTAAGAAGAGGAAGAAGAAAAAGGTAAAAATATAAATTATGAACAACAAATACACATCTATCAACAAATGAACATAAAAATCAAGTGAACTGATAGGCTGATGAACAGGATAAACTGGTGACTATAACAGAAACATGGACATGGAGAGGGAATGGACTGACAATTCTTGGGGAGAAAAGGGTTGTGGGAAGTACAGCAAGAGATTGGACAAAAATCTTGCAACAATGGGAGAGGACAGTGGGGAGGGGGGGGGTGAGGGTGGAGGGTGGGATAGGTACAGGGTGGAGGGGAGATATAGGGGGATAAAAAAGGGGAAACGATGTAATTAATAAACTGAACAATAAAGATAAAAAATAAATAAATAAAGGTGAAAAAAATCAGGTTTTTCCCTTTTCTTTAAGACATTTCCCATTCATAAATGTTCTCCCTACCGCAACAGCCTGAATAAAATTATATCCATAATTGACTGGTGTATTTTGTCTTTCACACTTTCATAAAGAGGGGACTGATGCTGATGGGTTTATTTTTAGCCTCAAAGATAATGTCTATTGGAAAATCTGCATTAATGACAGTGACTAAATAACTCTAGCTAATAAACAACAGACAACCAAAAGATACACTTCCTCAGCAGAAAGCCAGTGTGGAGTGCAGTTTTAGAGCAGGGAATAAATACCACTATCAGAGGCTGGCAGAAACTTGATTCAAGCAGATGGGTGGGCGAAAAGGGACTGTTGGAGTCTTGGCCAGTTTGGCTCAGTGTATAGAATGTCAGCCTGGGGACTGAAGGGTCCCACGTTTGATTCTGGTCAAGAGTACTTGCCCGGGTTGTAGGCTCAATCCCCAGGATAGAAACAAAAATGTTTCTGGCCCAGGTTGCAGGAGGCAGCTGATCAATGATTCTCTCTCCTCATTTATGTTTCTCTCTGTCCCTCTCCCTTTCTCTCTGAAATAAATATATGCATATATTTTTAAAGGGGGACTGTTGGACAATTTCCCAGTACACAAAGTAGATACGGTCCTATATAATTTATCCTGAAATCAATTATCCCCAATACTAGGCACAAAAGTCTTAGTCTAAAGAGATTGGGTGGAGGCAGGTCACTTCTAGAAGCTAGATATTGTCATACATTGCATGTCTATGAGCTCTTATCTTTCTAAGAAGGAGGTACAGGAAGGCCCCCTGCCTGCCCTTCCATAGGGCAAAAACTTTGTGACCAGCCACATAAAGATCAGGGTGCAGACAAATGGTTTCACCTTTATTCCAATACCTGGTTAGCTCTTTATATCAGGAGTTACATCCTAGTGCAATCCAATAGAAACACTTATCTCTAGTCTGTTAGACACACAAAAACTCCAAATACTCTACAGAATAAAAAGCTGACCAGTCAAGCCCAGATGTCAGTGAAGTCTGATGCCAGGAATCCATTTATAACCTACAGACAGCTTTCTTGGGGTGAGTGAATTGGATTCAGGTGAACTGG
Organism: Antrozous pallidus; assembly: GCA_027563665.1. Lineage (NCBI taxonomy): Eukaryota > Metazoa > Chordata > Mammalia > Chiroptera > Vespertilionidae > Antrozous > Antrozous pallidus. Next base: position 27,620,912 of record CM050513.1, read on the forward strand.
GAATCCCTTAAAGAGTATATGCCAAACGTTGTATGTCCGTGTGTGTGTGTGTGTGTGTGTGTGTGTGTGTGTGTGTGTTGTGTGTCTGTGCATCTACATTTTTCTAAAGAATGTTTCCACAATCTTTTCACATTATTAAAGAGATGCATATCCCCTGAAAGGATGAGAACCACCATCTAGTATCTTGGGTCTTCAAATAAATATTCCCTAGACAGAGCTTCGTCTCCTTGGCCATAACACAATCAGGAGCACCAAGTTCACCACCAGGGTTTGTAGGTACTCGATCTTCTCATAGGACTAGCAAATGAGCCAACAGGCCTACCAAAGACCTTGAATCTGAGAAGTCCTAATTAAATCAATTCATCTCCTAGAAGCTGACAAGAAGGAGGTTATATGCCACCAAGAGAAAGACTAATAATTACTTGATCAAATCTAATCCATTGATATTGTCTTAGGGTGTTTGGGCTGCTGTAACATAATACCACAGAGTGGGCATCTTATAATCAATAAGAACTGTTTGCAGTCCTGGAGGCTATTCAAGATCAAGGCACTAGCATGGTGATATTCCGGTGAAGGCCCTCTTCTGCTGCATAGCTGAAGATGCCTGCTGTGTCCTCACCCAGCAGAAGGGGCTCTGTGAGGTCTTCACGAGGGCTCCACATTATGACCCGACCCACCACCAAGGGCCCCACCTCCTAATACCTTCATCTTTAGAGGTTAGGATTTCAACATATGAATTTTAGGAGGACACAAACATTTAGACCATTGCAGATATTTTTCATAAATATTTTTCATTTACCAAGAATATAATTTGACACCCAAAATAGCACTGGCTAGAGATGAAACTTGAAAATGTATTATGAAGAGGTTGGACCTGGTCTTTTTCTTTTTAAGTACTCAAGTCTGAATTTCATGGTCTATTTTTTAAATTAATAGTAGCTTTCAGAATTATTACCATATATTTTGCATAAGTTCAACAAATAAGACTTAATTGGTTCACTAAACTGTGTCTTTGTAAGACCTTAATTTTCCAATATAAACAGTAAATGCCAACAAGATAGACAGCCCTGTTATTTTAAGCTGTTTACAGTTCCAAGAAATAAACAGGCAATTATTTCATTAAAAACATTCCCTGTGTGCCAACAATATCCAGTTTTAATCTGTGGGGTTATTGGAGGGAGAACTAAGAGCTAAGGATGGCACAAAGAACTCGAAAATATTCCTGATATCTAAACCCCAACACCTGATCTGATTCTCTGTGAAGGAGTGAACCACATGCTTCTCAATGTCATTGTTGCCTTGATGTATAGAATGAGATAATATTGGCCACTTAGTCTATCAAATAGATTCTATGAGTTTCTAAATTGCTTTGAGGCAGTATCTTGGAGGCACCTTGTACAACCACAGCAAGAAGTGCCATTTGTCAAATTGAATGCCAAATATATTAAGTGGAATTCTGATGTCCATATGCATGTCCCCAAAAGGGACCAATATACTAACTTGGGTAGAACTTACAAAGCTCAGTTAGTGTTACCTCCTCTGAGGCCAACTTAATTGCTTCCTCCTCTGTGCTGGACAAAAGCATCATAATTGCTGCTGTTTTTTGTTGCCCCAGTAGGCTAGTATCCTATAGGAAGGAACTTTGTCACCCTGGCCAGTGTGGCTCAGTTAGTTGAGTGTCATCCCATGCATCAAGAGGTCACAGGTTTGATTCCAGATCAGGACACATGCCAGGTTGTGGGCTTGATCCTCAGTAGTGGGCAGGCAGGACGCAGTTGACTGATGTTTCTCTCTCCCTCTCCCTTCCTCTCTCTCTCTCTAAAAAAAAAAAAATCAATAAAAAAAACATATTTAAGACAGTCTTGTTTTATCTCTGGTACTTAACACAAATCGGTAGCCTGCTGATTGTTTTGTGATCAGCAAGAATTTATTCAATGACTATAGAAAATTTTCTTTGATGATAGTCCAATGCTAGATCAGAATTGTATCCCCATTCTGAATATGCTCTGAAGTGTGCTTACCAGTTCATATTCCTTATCTTTAAAGTCCTGGTAAAAGTATTGAAGGACCATGTACTTCATATTTCTGTACCACAACCGATAGCACAGAGAAGTGATTCTGCCCCCACATTTCGCAGGACCCAGATGGGGAAAAATATGAGAGCAATTCTGGTAGCTAAAATAATTCAAATCAACAAGTTAGCAAACATTTTTCTGAGCCTATGAAATCAAAGTTCAGTGTTCTAAACTTTGATCTCATAGGCTCCTTGCTGTAATCACAGGCAGGTACTGTTATTGTATCCATTTTACATTTGAAGAACCTAGGAGAGAAAGATGGGTAACTTGCCCAAGTGAGGGAGGTTGTATGAGTTTCCATATTCTTCCCACCGCTGAAGAAGGCAGAACGAATCCCTTCTCTTCTGCATTCCTATAGCCTGACTCAGTCTGCAGGCGTGGACCACACTGCACTATGTGGTGATCAGAGAGCCATGTCAGACTCCTTGGCCAAGCAAAGTGTTCCAGGAGGACTGGGACTGTGTCTTTACTGGTCACATTTGCCTCCCCACTTAGCAGAGTGACTGGGTGACAGTATCTTCTCAGTAAGTGTCTTCTGAATAACTAGATGAGGGGACTCTCTTTCCAAAACTGCTGCTGGGAAGTTGCCCAAAGAAAGGTGTGAAGACAGACTCATTCTATTGCCTCAGTTGTGTCGATGTGTGTGCCCACAGTGGGCTACTGAAATCTGGTGGAACTAAATGGCATTTCAAACCAATCTCCTATATTTTGCTCAAGTAAAAGTAATTTTTAAAATAACTTTTAAAAATGTTTTTAAAGTACATGTGACTTTAAAGTGGGCAATTCCACTTCAAGTTCATGCTAAGACTCATCAAGGCTGTATGCCTAGAGGTACAAATATATATGTGTGGGGGGCTGAGCAGGAAATGCATCAGGTGGAGGAGCAGGTGAGGGGCTGCATTCTGCAGATGGTTGGGACCTTGTCATGCTGGGATGGGCTTGCCCATGACTGCAATGTGATGAGGGGGATCCAGATTAGCCAAACTTTGTTTTTCAGTGAGCCCAGAAATTTCAATTTTCAAATAGTGGCTGTGGTAGATTGTAAAAAATGGACTCAAGTTATTCCCCTCCCTCTCTCCAAGCCCTTGGGTCAAGCTGACTCTGGGCTGGCTTTGAAATTCACTTTAGCCAACAAGATATTAGTAAAAAGGATACAAACAGAGGCTTAAAATGTGCTTGCATACTGGGGCTTGACTTCTTGCTGCCTATGGGAGCCCTGTCCCCACCACAGCAGTGAAAAAAAATAGGGCAAACTTTAAGTAGAGATGTGTGACCTAGATATCTCTGTTGCCCCAGGCAGCAACATGCCACTTGCCACAGAAGCCAGTAAGGCCATCTAAAGCACCAGCCTCAGCCAGCCCACTTCAGATTTAGGGGACCCCGAGAGGATTCAGCTGAGTCACCCCAGAACAGAGCAGTCAGCCAGCTCCCAGGATTGTGAGATTGTGAGCTAAGTTTTAAGCCAATACTAGTACATGTTGGGGTGGTTACTCTATAATAGAAGCTAACTGATAACAAAAATTTATATATATAAATGTAAAGATTTAACAAGGATTTCTTTTACATGTCTTTCTAACTGTGAAAAAGCAGAGCACTTAATGATCCATGTAATGTGCTAGGGAAGTGGTTAACAAGTAATGGTACATGCAGATACCTGAAAGGTACCACTAAAAACAATGGTGTAGAATGGCAGCCACACACAGATCTATCAAATCTATGTGCCCCAAGTCTGGATCGATAGACATGATTTTACTGCCCCCAGAACACATCCTCTCATAGGATCAGAATACTGAGCTGAGTAGATTATGCAGTGCAGTGGGCATCTTGCTGTAAGGAAGAGCTAAAATGCTCAGAAAAGCCCAGAATATTTAGAGGAATATGCTCAACTTTGCTTTTTGAAGATAAAGAGTGCACAATGGGGGCAGTAAAAAGCTCTACTCAAGTGATGACAGGTTGTAAAGGGGGATCAGGCAAACATGTTTTAACGGTGAAAACCTTTGTTATACTTAGCAGCTAGTGTCTTCTGATTTCTTAAACATTCTGCCAAAACTTATAGGACTTCAAAGAGTTCTCCAAACACAAAGGACAATGACTATGACTGGTATAGAAAAATCTTAACTGAGGTGAAAAGACATGTTAACTAAAAGAAGCCAATTATAAAACAGCATGTACAATACCATAAAATTTTGTTATAAAAAGAATATGCAGGCATCGAGAATAACTGGAGGATAGAGACCAAAACTGGGCTTTTAACAGTGGTTATCTTTGGAAGATGGGAGTGGGGTAATTCTTACTTTTTTTCTTCTTGCTTATTGGTATTTTTTTTCAAACTATTATAGTACTATTTCTGTAGTGAGAAAATTTAATGAAAGTTATAGTTTTTTTAAAAGTTTGAGGGCAGCCCTGCCCAGTGTTGCTCAGTGGACAGAGGATTGGCCAACAAACCAAAGATTGGAGGGTTTGATTTCCGGTCAAGGGCATCTGAGTTGTAGGTTTGATCTCCAGCCTGGGTCAGAGCATGTGTAGAAGACAACCAATTGATGTGTCTCTCTTACATAGATGTATCTTTCTCTCCCCATCCTCCCTTACACTCTCTCTAAAAATCAATGGGAAAAATATCATCAGATGAGGAGTAACTAAAAATTAAAATTAAAAGTTTAGGGGCAGATTCAAGTTGACTACAGAGTAGCTGGAATAATTTGAAAGAATAATGTTAAAGAAGTATAATAGGAACATGAAACATAACAACATCCACTATATTAGGGTACCAGAAGAAGAAAGTGTTCAAGGGGAAGAGAACCTGTTTGAAGAAATAATGAGAGAAAACTTCCCTAACTTGGTGTAGAAAAAGTCACACAAGTATTGGAAGCACTGAGTCCCAATGAAGATGACCCTAAGAGACCCACACCAAGACACGTCATAATTAGAATAGCAAATGTTAAACACAACGACAGAATCTTAAAACCAGCACAAAAGAGACAGGTGTTGTGAAAAGGCAGTTCCTGTAAGGTTGTTCCCATAAGGCTGTCAGCTGATTTCTCAACAGAGACACTACAGGTCTGAAGGGAATGGCATGAAGTACTCAAAGTAACCAAGACTACTCTATCATTTAAAATTGAAGGTGAAATAAAGAGCTTCCCAGACCAACAACAACAACAAAAAGCTAAAGGAGTTCATTACCACCAAACCAGCATTACAAGAAATGTAAAGAGACTGATGTAATAATAACAAAAACCATAGAGAGAGAAGCATAGGCAGAAAGAATAAAAATGGCAATAAGCCATAGCCAATTTGAGCATCGGCCCACAGAGTGAAGAGTCCTGGGTTCAATTCCAGGCAAAGGCATGTACATAGGTTGCTGGCTCAATCCCTGGCTTGGTCAAGGCCTGTATGGGAGGCAACCAATTGATCTATCTCTCTTACATCGTTGTTTCTCTCTCTCTCTCTCTCTCTCTCTCTCTCTCTCTCTCTCTCTCTCTCTCCCTCTCTCTCTCTCTCTCTATCTCTCTCCCTCTCTCTCTCCCTCTCTCTCTCGCTCTTGCTCTCACTCTCTCTCCTCCTCCTCCCTTTTACTAAAAGTCAATGGAAAAATATTCTCTGGTGAGGATTTACCAAAAAAAAGGGGGTGGCAATAAATAAGTACCTATCTATATGTATAAAAGCCTAAGAGACCAGACGGCCAAACAACTGAACAACCAGTCAACAGGTTGCTATGACATGCACTGACCACCGGGGGAAGACACTCACTGCAAGAGCTTCCCTCTGGAGGTCTTTTAAGGGAACCAAGGTGGCGGCATAGGTAAAACACCTATCTTGCCTTCATACTCAGCAATTTTAATACTACAACTTAACAAAAGAACAAACACCTTCCAGAATCACCAGAAAGTTGGCCGAGGGAAAATTCCACAAATAAAAATGAAAATAAGACACTGTGACTCAGAGGAGCGGCGGCGGACAGCGTTGAAGATGCGCCTGGAGAGAGGTTTGGAGCATGCGCCAGCGGAGAGGGCGGGCGGCTGAAAACCGGCCAGTTTTCTCGAACGGGGAGACAAAGACATCCCACTGGACTGATTCTCCAGCTTTGGGGGAAGTCCAGGGGACCCACTATCACACGGGGTAAAAACTGGACAGTAGGAGGGCACGCCAAAGCTCGGGTGCTGCCAGGTCTGCCGGCTTGTGGAGAGAGCAGCTTGCATGAACAGTGCAGCTGCGTGACCTTGTAGAGAGCGCTCTGCAACTTGCCCTCTCATTCGGGAAACCGTCAGACTGCTTTGTTTTACGACCCTGGGTGAGACATTGGGCATGCAGACTCATTTGGGGAGAGTCTGAATTCCCTGGCAGCCGGTGGATCTCGGCAGCGGCTCTCTCTCAGAGGTGCTGGCAGCCATTGCCACTGACACAGAGTCCCTGGGGCCACATAGGGCGGAGCTAACTGTCTGCTTGGCCCAGAGACTCCGCCCATCCAACCTGAGCACAGCTGAGCCTCACAGACAATTGGCCTGGAGGTCAACCCCTCCAAGTGCTAACACTGATTAACCTGAGCTTAACTTCAGCAAGACTGTGTAACCCATACCCACCTCAGGTAACTGGGGAGGCTGAGACACTGTCCCTAGTAGGAAATCTACCACACAAAGCTAATTGACCAACTCAGGGAAGCAGCCACCATGCAGAGACATGGAAAGAAATCAGATGTGAAAGAAATGGAGGAAAAAAAAGACTGGACATGGAATTCAAAACCACGGTTATAGGGTTTTTCAAGAGGCTCCAACAAAAGGTCGAGGCCTATAAGGAAATAAGCAAGACCACAAAGGAAATGAATGAGTCCTACAAGGAAATGAAGGAGACCTACAAGGATATAAAAGAGACTCTCAAGGATATGAAAAAGGACCAACCAGAAATTAAGCATACACTGACTGAAATAAAAAATATTATACAAAGACCTAAAAGTGCTCTGGAGCACCCCAAGAACCAAGTTAAAGATTTGAAATACAAAGAGGTAAAATCCACTCAGCTGAAAAAGCAAGAAACCAAAAGAATCCAAAAAATTGAAGATAGTGTAAGGGGCCTCTGGGACAACCTCAAGCATACCAACATCCGAATTATAGGGGTGCCAGAAAAAGAGAGAGAGCAAGACAATGAAAATCTATTCGAAGAAATAGTGACTGAAAACTTCTCACACCTGGTGAAAGAAATTTACTTAGGAGTCCAAGATGCGCAGCGAACCCCAATATATAGGAACCCTAAGAGGACCACACCAAGGCACATCATAATTAAAATGCCAAGAGCAAAAGACAAAGAGAGAATATTAAAAGCAGCAAGAGAAAAACAGATGGTTACCTATTAAGGGAGCACCCATACGATTGTCAGCGGATTTCTCAACAGAAACGATGCAGGCCAGACGGGAGTGGCAAGAAATATTCAAAGTGATGAACAGCAAGAATCTACAACCAAGATTACTCTATCCAGCAAAGCTATCATGCAGAATTGAAGGTCAGATAAAGTGCTTCACAGACAAGAAAAAGCTAAAGGAGTTCATCTCCACCAAACCAATATTATATGAAATGTTGAAAGATATTCTTTAAGAAGAGGAAGAAGAAAAAGATAAAAGTGTAAACTAGGAACAACAAGTACACATCTATCAACAAATGAATCTAAAAATCAAGTGAATTAATAAGCTGATGAACAGGATAAACTGGTGAATGTAACAGAATCACGGACATAGAGAGGGAATGGACTGACAACTCTTGGGGAGAAAGGGGGTGTGGGAAGTGCAGCAAGAGACTGGACAAAAATCATGCAACTATGGGAGAGGACAGTGGAGGGGGGTGAGGGCGGAGGGTGGGATGGGTACCAGGTGGAGGGGAACTATAGGGTGAAAAAAAAAGGGAACAATGTAATTAATAAACTGAACAATAAAGATTTAAAAAAAAAGAGCTTCCCTCTGGTGGTCAGTGTGCTGCCACAGTGGGAGTACCACTCAGCTGACCAAACCATCCTGGCGACCCACCAGCCCCTCAGTAGTCCCAGAGGTCCACTCTTTGCAGAATGAGCCAGGCACCGACAGACCAGCGCCACTGGCACAATCCCGACAGCACCAATGGCCTCCTGGAAGACGGCCTTGGGCATTGCCACTTCCCCTCCCTCGACACTCTGCAAGGAAGACATGACATAAAAGCAGCTTCCAGGTGGCTCTGGTGTGAATGTCAGCCAGAAAGATTCAGATCCCGGGCCAGTCCTGATCAGAACTGACTAGGCATGAGCCTGCACCAGGCACAGTGAGGTAGGGATGAGTGGAAGGAGCAGACAGGAGAGGCAGGCAGCATTGGACTGCCAGTTTTGGTCCAATCCCCACAGGCCACGCTGAGGGACCCCACCCATGGGCGAATTCGTGCACTGGGCCTCTAGTTAATAATAACCTTAAAAGTAAATGGATTTAATGTTCCCATCATAAGACATAGGATAGCCAAATGGATAAGAAAACATGATATATATGCTGTCTATACCTGATAAGAGATCCACCTCAGAGCAAAAGATTCACACAGACTGAAAGAGAAGGGATGAAAAAAAAAAATTCCATGCAAATGAAAACAAAAAAGAAAGCAATACTAATATCTAACAAAGTAAATTTTAAAACAAAGGCCATAACAAGAGACAAAAAAGGACAATACACAATACTACAGGGATCTATCCAACAAAAGGATATAATCCCAGTAAACATGTATGTACCCCACACAGGAGTACCTAAATATATAAAGAAACTCTTGGTGGACTTTAAGAGAGAGAGCAATAGCAATACAGTTTGAGTAGGGGATTTTATGACCCCTCTGACATTACTAGATAGATCTTCCAGACAAAAAATCAACAAGAAAACAGCAATATTTGATATTTACAGAACATTTAATCCCAAAACAGCAGAACATACTTTCTTCTCAAGTGCACATAAAACATTCTCAAAGATAGACCACATGTTAGGTTATAAAATAAGTCTTAACAAATTTCAAGAAGATAAAAATCATATCAAACACCTTTACAATGGCATGAAACTAGAAAACAACTACAATTAAAACAACAACAACACCGTCGAAACCAGTTTGGCTTAGTGGATAGAGCGTTGGCCTTCAGACTGAAAGGCCACAGGTTCAATTCCAGTCAAGGGCATGCACCTTGGCTGCGAGTACATCCCCAGTAGGGGGTGTGCAAGAGGCAACTGATTGATGTTTCTCTCTCATCAATGTTTCTGACTTTCTATCCCTCTCCCTTCCTCTCTGTAAAAAAATCAATAAAATATATCATTTAAAAAAACACCTCAAAAACATTCAAACATGTAGAGACTAAACAATGAATGGGTTAACAATGAATTCATGTAAGAAATAAAAAATTACCTGGAAACAAATGAAACACACAAGAACCCAAAATCTATGGGACATGGCGAAAACAGTCCTTAGAGGGAAATTCATAGGATTATAGGCCTACGTCAAGAAGAAAAAGCTCAAATGAACAATCCAACCCCACACCAAAAAAGAGAGAGAGAGAGAGAGAGAGAGAGAGAGAGAGAGAGAGAACAACAGGAAAAGTCTAGAGTAAGAAGGAGAAAATAAATATCAGAGTGGAAATAAAAGACATAGAAACAAACAAAAATAATATAAAAGATCAATGAAACCAACAGTTGGTTCTTTGAAAAAATAAACAAGATTGATGAACTTTTGGGCAGACTTATCAAGAAACAAAGAGAAAGGACTCACATGAATAAAATACATGAAAGATGTGAAGTAACAATTTACATCATAAAATATAAAGGATTGTAAGAAAATACTATGAACAATATATGCTAACTAGAGGCCCCTTGCAGGAAGATTCCTGTAAGAATAGGGCTTCCTACGGCCTTCTCTGCTGCCCTGCCTGCTTCTCTCCCTTTGCTGCCTCCCCACTTGCTTCTCCACAGCTTTGCTCCCTTTTGCAGTGCTTGGCTTCCCTCTATGCTATCTTCAGCCTTCATTCTGTGCCTGGATATGCAAATTAACCACGATCTTGGTTGGATTAATTTGCATACTCGATCCTGATTGGCTGGTGAGTGTGGCTTGTGGGCATAGCGGAGGTGCAGTCAATTTTCATGTTTCTCTTTTATTAGATAGAATACATTGGACATCCTGGGCAAAATGGACAATTCCTAGAAATATACAATCTTAAAAAACTGAATCAGGAAGAATCAGCAAATCTGATTAGACAGATTATAACTAATCAAATTGAAGCAGTAATTTAAAAAAAATTCTCAACAAAAAAAGTCCTTGACTGTATGGATTCAGAGGAGAATTTTACCAAACATTCAAGGAAGAACTACCACTTATCATCCTCAAACTATTCCAAAAAATTCAAGGGGAGGGAAAACTTCCATGCTCTGTTTATGAGCCCAGCATTTTTTAATCCTTACCCAAGGATATTTTCCCATTGATTTCCAGAGAGAATAGAAGGGAGAGATGAGGGGAGGAGATTGATCCAACAAAAGAATAAGGAGGAAGAGATAGATGCCAAAACCGGTTTGGATCAGTGGATAGAGCATCAGCCTGCAGACTGAAAGATCCTGGGTTCGATTCCAGTCAAGGTGCATGTACCCTGACTATGGGCACATCCTCAGTAGGGGGTGTGCAAGAGGCAGCTAATCAATGTTTCTCTCTCATCAATATTTCTGACTTTCTATCCCTCTCCCTTCCTCTCTGTAAAAAAATCAATAAAATATCCTTTCTAATAAAAGAGAAACAGGCAAATTGACCGTACCTTTGCTACACTACCAACCAATCAGGAGCAGAAGGCAGGGCCGAGTGGTGCAAGGGGCAGGGCCTAGCAGCACATGGGACGCCAGCGTTGTGGCACATGGGAGGCCAGCGCCGCAGTTCGTGGGACACGGTGCACAGGAGGCCAGCACAGCGCCGAGTGCAGGGTGACCCTGGGGCTGGGCGGTCGCTGCTGGGGCTAAGGCCTGGCCTGGGGGGTGGGGCTGAGGCATCCTGCGAGCACGGGGTCCTTGGGACTAGGCAGTCACCGGGTGGTTGCCAGGGGCTGGGGCTAAAGCCAGGGCTGGGTGGGTGGGGCTGAGGCAGCCAGGGCAGAGACAGCCATCAGCCCCATTGCAGGGTGATGGCTGGGTGCCCAAGGCCTAAAGCTTCGGCCATGGGTGAGGGATTAGTATGACAACCCCTGAGGGCTCCCAGTATGTGTGAGAGGGCAGGTTGGGCTGAGGGATCACCCACCTTCAGTGCACAAATTTCGTGCACCAGGCCCCTAGTATTTAAAAAAATAAAAAGAAGGGAGAGATAGAAACATCAATGTGAGAGAGCCACGTCAATTGGCTGTATTCCACACAAGTCCTGACTGGGGCAGAGGATCAACCTGCAACCAAGGTACATGCCCTTGACTAGGAGTCAAACCTGTGACTCTTCAGTCTGCAGGACAACACTCTAAACACTGAGCTAAACCAGCTATGGCAGGTCAGCATTATTCTAATTCCAAAACCAGATAATGACATGACAAAGGAAGAGAATTATAGGACAATATCCCTGATGAACATAGATGCTAAAATTCTCAACAAAATATTAGCAAATCAGATCCAGAAATACATTAAAAATATCATAACCATGACTGAGTAGGATTTATTTCAGGAATACAAGGTTGGTAAAATATTCACAAATAAATAAATGTGATACATCACTAAATGAAGGATAAAAATCATATGATCACATCCATAGATGCAAAAAAGCATTTGATAAAATCCAGCACCCATTTATGATAAAGGCTCTCATCAAAGTGTGAATAGAGGGATCATACTTCAACATAATAATATGGCAAAACTATAACCAGTCTCATACTCAATGGGCAAAAACTATAAGAGTAACACCAGTGGTCTTGATATGGCATCTAGAAGGGTTCAGGAAACCTGGGAAAGGGGCTGTGAGTAAATTAAATAAGAGTCCAGAGAGGAAACATAATTTTGAAAGGCATTGGGTGGCAGGGTGTGGGGCAGAGAAGCTTGGCTGAAAAAAACAAGTTCTCCTTGTCTCAGGACCCCTTGCTTTTTATTAACAAAATTTGTCCTAAGGAAAGGTGGAGGTGGAGATATACACATCAAAGGGTAGGGTTTCGTACAGAAGCATTATCAGATTGAGGAATAGCCTATGACTGTTCAGGTGTTTGGCCAGTAGGAGGCAATAACATGTAGATTAAGATGCCCTGAGCTGTCTGGCAGCAAGCAATCATCTTTTTCAGGTTTGGGAAAATGCCTTTAGCCATTTCCAACAGGTGATAATATATGTGATTCAGCCCTTGTTGAGTCCCCAAGTTTCATCAACCTTTCCATGAAACTTGCAATTATGACATGCTGGAATTGGCTTCCAGGACAAGAGTTCCCCTTAAGATTGGAAACAAGACAAGGATGTGTGCCCTCCCCTGCTGGCCTCATGGCCCCCAATGCCCTCCCTGACTGGTCTTCCAGTCTAATGAGCATATTACCCTTTTATTAGTATAGATGTGTTCTAAAATTTAAAATAATAAGATTACTTTTCAGATTAATTTAGGTACTCTATTAGATTTATTATTTAGCATACCTATAATTCCTTTTAAGATTTCTTTTTATAAACCTTTTGACTTTTATAAACATTTCAATAACTTTCACAAATATTCTTAAGTATTCCTACTTTAATTTTCTTTCTTAGTGTTATATTCCTTCTCACAATTTTTACTACCTGAACTCTAGTTCTTTACCTGTATAGATTTTCTGTAACTTATATATATCTTTTACAATTTATATGTACTTTCTATAACATATATATATATATATATATATATATATATATATATATATCTTTTGTAACTTATACATAACCTTTTAGTTTGTCTACTTCACTTTCCATTATCTCTATATCTTCTATTACATGAAAACTATAATTTCTTCTAATCAGTTATATTTAAAGGTTAGTTCTACATAGGTTTCTTTATTCCTAGTTTCAGATCAGTTGGAGTGGTGAGAAGTATGTCTCAGAATCTATATCTCCTCTACTTGGCCTTTTGTCCTTGCTCTGCTCATGTTTGTCTAACTGCCTATTACTAGTACTAGAGGCTCAGTGCACAAAATTCATGCATGGGGTGGGGGTCGGGGGAAGGATGTTCCTCAGCCCAGCCTGCAGCCTCTCCAATCTGGGACCCCATAAGGGATGTCCAATTGCCCATTTAGGCCTGATCCCACCTGGGTCACAATCCAGGACTGCTGGCTCCTAGCTGCTCCATGCCTGCCTTCCTGATTGCTCCTAACCACTTCTGCCTGCCAGCCTGATCACTCCCTAACCACTCCCCTGCCAGCCTGATTGATGCCTAACTGCTCCTCGTTCAGCCTCCTTGCCCCTAACTGCCCTCCCCTACAGGCTTGGTCTCCCCCAACTGCTCTCCCCTGCAGGCCTGGGTCCCCTCTAACTGCCCTTTCCTACAGGCCCGGTCACCCCCAACTTCCCTCCTCTGCCAATCTGTTCACCCCTAAGTGCCCTCCCCTGCAGGCTTGATTGCTCCCAACTGCCCTCCCTTGCAGGCCTGGACCCTCCCAACTGCTCTCCCTTGTTGCCCATCTTGTGGTGGCCATCTTGTGTCCACATGGGAGCAGGATCTTTGATCACATGGGGCAGCCATCTTGTGTCTTGGAGGGATGGTCAATCTGCATATTACTCTTTTATTAGATAGGATAGAGGCCTGGTGCATGGGTGGGAGCCAGCTGATTTGCCCTGAAAGGTGTCCCGGATCAGGGTGGGGGTTCCCTTGGGCAGTGGGGTGGCCTGGGTAAGGGGCCTGTGGTGGTTTGCAGGCCAGCCATGACTGTCCCCCCACCCCCAGTGACCCAAGCAGAGGCCCTGGTATCTAGAATTTCTTTATCTTTTACAATTGAAACTTTGTAGTCTGGAACAGAGCCAAGCCTTCTGCTCCCTCCATGGAAGCAGCCATTTCTTTACCTTCTATAATTGAAACTTTGTTGCCTGGAGTGGGCCAGCCAGGGTATGCTGAAAGCTTGACTTCCTCCATTGCCAGGGAAACCCAAACCTCCTTCCTGCTCTCTCCATGGCTGCATCCATCTTGGTTGGGTTAATTTGCATACTTGCTCCTGATTGGCTGAGAGTTATAGCTGGTGGGAGTGGCTTATGGGTGTGGTGGAGTGATGGTTGATTTGCATATCAGATAGGATATCCCCCTTCAGGATCTTGGCTCTGAATTCTTGAAGGAAAAGGGGATGCCAGATTTCTTCTATAATTACTTCCTGCTGAGGCAGGTTGAAGGTCTCTTTCAGAGCCAAGAGATCCTTGCTCTCTGTCAGATTGATGATGAGGCCTGGGCACAGATGAAGATGGTAATGGTGCCTAAAGGTGGTATTCCCTAAGTGTAAGTAGGGTTTATAATCTGGTGGAGATAAACTGTGTTATAAAATTTAGTATTATTGGACAAAAATTAGAACAGTTTCTAATAATTTCCTGTTGAAATAATTTTTCTTCCTAAAATTACCTTCATTTTTATTAAAAATTAATTTACTTTCAGTATTAAGTCTAGTTATAATTTGGCCTGATTGGTTGCATGAACACAACAAGAATAACAGTTTATTATATCAGCTATTTTTTAATAAAGTTGGTCACTTTATTTTTTTTATATATTTTATTGATTTTTTACAGAGAGGAAGGGAGAGGGATAGTTAGAAACATTGATGAGAGAGGAACATCTATCAGTTACTTCCTGTACACTCCCCACTGAGTATGTGCCTGCAACCAAGGTACATACCCTTGACTGGAATCAAACCTGGGACCCTTGAGTCCACAGGCTGATGCTCTAGCCACTGAGCCAAACTGGTTAGGGCAATATAAGCTATTTAAAAATATATATGCTTTGCTGGAATCTCATGAGAAAGTTTACCCAGGGTCAAGAAGCCAAGCCACACAGTTGCTATCAGGCTTTGCCTGCAATACCTACAGAATTGGGGTGTAATCCTCAAGTTGAGGTCCCTACAAGTGTCTTGAGGTTTCTTTCATGTCATCTCTCAGGAAGGCAAACTTTGTTCCTTACCTGGAAAGACTGCCATGAACTATATGACTAAGCAAGGTACCAGGCTATTTATTCAAGGGGCTTATCGGCTTCAAAGTCACTCTTCATTCCTTAGAGCAGTGATTCTCAATCTTTCTAATGCCACGATCCTTTAATGCAGTTCCTCATGTTGTGGTGAGCCCCAACCATAAAATTATTTTTGTTGCTACTTCCTAACTGTAATTTTGCTACTGTTATGAATCGTAATGTAAAAATCTGTGTTTTCTGATGGTCTTAGGCGACCCTGCTAGCGGTTCTTAACCTGTGGGTCACGACCCACAGGTTGAGAACTGCTGCTGTAGAGTATTCTTGCTAGTATTTCTATAAATCTAGATACTTTATAGAGTAATATAAATGACATGGAATCTTGTCCTTTCTGTAAAACACAATATTATACAATATTCTATCTTATAACAGTTAGTTATAAATGAAAACATATTAAAATCTATTTAATAGGCATATATAAATAGAATATAATTGTTATTTCCTTATTTGACAGAGCTTCCCCCATAGCTTAAGTATAAAATGTTTCTTCATAAGGAGAAAAAGAAAATCTTAAAATTTAAACCCTAGGAAGGTAGTCAAATACATAATATTATATATTACTAGAGGCCCTGTGCACAAAATTCATGAACTTGGTGTGGGGGGGGGGGCGGTCTCTTGGCCTGGATTGCAAGAAGGTGAAGCCTGTCCAAGGGACCCCACTGGTGCACAATTGGGCTCCAGGGCATGTCTGGCCCATCTTGCTCAGTCCCGATCAGCCGAACCCCAGCGTCTAGCCCCTGATGGTCAGTGCACATCATAGCAAGTGTTTGAGTGGCTTTAGCATATCATTAGCATATTATGCTTTGATTGGTTGAATGGATGACCAGACACTTAGCATATTAGGCTTTTATTATATACGATTATTATTATTATTATTAAACAGTATGAAATCTATTCATTTAAAGTAATCAACTTTCTGATTAATATAACATAATTATTTTAGTAATATATATATATATAAAACCTTTGCTTCCTAGGCAAATACAGGGAAAACCTTTTTTTCCTTACTTTCAGAAATAGGCTTATTTTTCTAATGGAAAACATTCTCACATTCTTAAGAAGCATAACAGAGATAGTGAATTCCTTAACTGAGAGATAATTCCCTCAAACTTGGAAACCCAAGCGGGCTCCAATGACTCACTGCGCAGTTACTTTCATTGTCTTACTTTTTGTTTTCGAGAGTTCCATCATGTTTCATTGCATTCCTGGTTCCTTACACGGGACACCACTTTGCCAGGACTGACCGGCAGACCCTGAACGATGGATGAACAGATTTCTCTGACACACATTTCTGTGAATGAGAGAGCTGAGGAACTACTTGGCTATCACCACCAAGTAACCCTGTTCACCTGCCTCTTTTGGCTTTTCTTGTCATAACAGCTTGAACTAAAATTAACCTCTAGATACAATTAGCAGCATAAGTATCCTTGACAAAGCACATGCTTCTACAAGGTTGTGTCTAAAGAGCAAACATGGAGATTCTAACAAAATACCCAGGGATCAGACTTGTTTGGAAAAGTCCAGGTAGGGGCTGATGCCTTCGGTAAGTCCCTCCAAAGGCCCCCAGCCTTTTAGAGAATCTCATTACTCCATAGTTAGACATTCTAACTAAATCCATGCTTCCCCACATGAAATCATAAAAATCCCAGAAGAAAACATAGACAATAAAATCTCAGACATCTCGTATAGCAATATTTTTGCTGATATATGTTCTAGGGCAGTGACTTTCAACCTTTCTAATGCTGCAAGCCTTTAATACAGTTCATCATGTTGTGGTGACCCCCCACCATAAAACTATTTTTATTGCTACTTCATAACTGTAATTTTGCTACTGTTATGAATTGTAATGTAAATATCTGTGTTTTTCCAATGGTCTTAGACGACCCTGCTAGTGGTTCTCAACCTGTGGGTTACGATTCATAACAGTAGCAAAATTACAGTTATGAAGTAGAAATGAAGATAATTTTATGGTTGGAGGTCACCACAAATGAGGAACTGTATTAAAGGGTCGCAGCATTAGAAAGGTTGAGAACCACTGTTCTAGGGTAACAGAAACAAAGAAAAAATTAAACAAATGGAACTACATCAAACTAAAAACCTTCTGTACAGCAAAGACAGCATCAATAAAATTAAAAAGAAATCCATAGTGTGGGAGAATATATTTGCCAATGATACAGCTGATAAACGTTTAATTTACAAAATATATAAAGAATTTATACAATCTATATCAGGAAGACAAACAACAACCCAATTAAAAAATGAACAAAGGATCTGAATAAACACTTCTCCAAAGATATACAAGTGGTCAATAGACATATGAAAAATGCTCAATGTCACTAATAATCAATGAGGTAACTATTACCTCACACCTGCCAGAATGGTTACTATCAAATAAATCAACAAATAGTGAGTCCTGGGGAGGATGTTGAGAAAAGGCAACCCTTGTGGACTGCTGGTGGGAATGCAGACTGGTGCAACTGCTATGGAAAATAATATTTTTCCTCAGAAAATTAAAAATGAAACTACTTTTTGACCCAGCAAGCCCACTTCTGGGAATATATCCTAAGAATCATGAAACACCAATCAGAAAGAATATATTCACCTCTATGTTCATAGCAGCATTGTTTATAATGGCTAAGATCTGGAAACAGCCCAAGTGCCCATCTGTAGGTGAGTGGATAAAAAAGCTGTGGTATATTTACAATGGAATACTATGCAGCTGTAAAAAAGAAGAAGCTCTTACCCTTTGCAACAGTGTGTATGGACTTGGAGTTTGTGATACTAAATGAAATAAGCCAGTCAGAGAAAAATAAATACCATATGATCTCACTAAAGAACAAAATAAACTGATGAACAAAACAGGACCATAGACATGGATGCTTGGAATACACTGACAGATCTCAGAGGGGAGGGGATGGGTGGACCAACAGAGATTACCCAAAGAATATCCTATATAATAAAGAGGTAATATGCAAATTGACCCTTGCAAAAGATGGCCACCTCCATGTGATCAAAGATGGCCACCACAAGATGGCTGACAGGGGACGGTAGTTGGAGGCAACCAGGCCTGCAAGAGAGGGCAGTTGGGGGCACCTGGGCAGGCAGAGGAGGGAGTTGGGAATGACCAGGACAGCAGGGGAGGGCAGTTGGTGGTAATCAGGCCAACAGGGGAGTAGTTAAGCATTGATCAGGCTGGCAGGAGTGGTTAGGAGGTGATCAGGCTGGCAGGTAGGTGAGCAGTTGGGAGTCAGCAGTCCCAGATTGTGAGAGGGATGTCCAACCGCCGGTTTAGGCCCAATCCCACAGTGATTGGAGAGGGTGTAGGCTGGGCTGAGGGACATCCTCCCTCCCCCCTCCTCCCATGCACAAATTTCATGCAGCAGGCCTCTAGTATATGCATATATGCATAGATCAATGGACACCACAGACAACAATGTACTGAAGGCCTGGGGTGGGGCATGGGCAGTGTGGAGGGGAGAAAAGCATGGGGGAAATAGGGGTCATATGTAATAGTGTCCCCAATTTTTAAAAAAGGAATTAGAAGAAATGGGAAAGGAAAAGTTTTGGGACATATTCATACATGTACACACACGTGAATATGTACAAATATACACATACATTAAACCAAACGGGAGCAAGACTTTTTTTTTTACTCAGTGTCTGAAAATACTGGGCCACACCATTGAACTCATTCAGGATATTATTGGGAGTAGGCAACCTATGGAATTGTAGAGTCTTCTTCCATGCAAAACCACATGGACTCCTCGCCAGCACAATGCTTACCTGATTCTCTTGGGAGGGAGGTAGTCTGATGTCATTTGTGTCACTCTTTGCAGCCAAAGGTAGAGATGAGGCTGTGATCTGGATATTCTGTTCTTCCATTCTGCAAATCTTCTGCAATAATGTGAGCAGCCCACACAGGTGCAGCTGACAGGTGACATTGGGGACACCCTGCTCATTAAGGGCAGCCAGTCAGAGCTCTCTAATGGCCCCAGCAGCCCACCTTGGGAAACTTCATCATGACTTGTTTTTCACTGCCCACAGAGCAGTGTCTCTGTACATGACAGATTCCTTGCAAATGGCAGGAACATGACGTAGCTAATCATCTGACCACTTCTAAAATGCCATCTAGTCAGACACAACAGAGCCCAGCTACACTCTCTCATATATAAATCTGGTGTGAGCGAATGCCAAAGCCACTCTCTGTTAGCAAACTCAGGGGAATAAATAGCAACAACATAACAAAGTCCATGGTTCAAAATGACAAGCAGTTTATTTGAAGAGACCATAGAAGTACAGTCTATCACTGGATGCAGTGATGGGGCCAAAAGTATGAGAATTTTTACCAGATAATGAATTAATGGCTGGGCTACAAAATGGAAAATTGGAGCTAATTAAACCAGTAGGCCATTCTTCTGAACTGTTTGTTGAACTGTGAAATACCCGACCATTTTTAGTAAAGGGAATTTGGTTGCCAGACATCCAAAAGGATGTTGTCAACACACCACTGTCATCATTTTGAGCATTCACTCCATGCTCAAGTCTACTGCTCTATGCACTTTGAACTCAGAATGGAGAGAGATAAAAAGTATAATTGCTTCCCTTTGAAACATCCTGAGTGAGATTAGGATTAAGCAATACATTCTCTGATTATTCAAAAGCTCAGATCACACATTGGGATGTTCACCCGTGCCTCTCTTGATCAGACCCACTGTAGCGTTAATAAAACACATCACATTTTAAAGCTTAGCGAGAAGCAGGGCTGGCACTTCCTACAGTGTGCTCAGTGTTAGCCGCTACGCCGCTTTGTCCGTGCGCCGCACCCAGGCTCAGCCACGGCAGCAGGCTCCCAAGAGGTGACTAGGGGCCAGGCAGCACTATTCCTTTGATCATCCCAAACATCTTGGAGGTGGGAACAAGCACTTCCTCATTTTCACAAAGGAAGAGACTGAGAGGCTGAGAGAAGTGAAGTAACTTATCCCAGGCGATGCTGCTAGCAGGCAGACAGGGACGCAGTTTCCTCAATGAGCATGAACGAGAGAGGAGAGGCCTTGTGAGCAGTTGCAAAGGACACAGGGGAACAGTGCTCCGAAGCACACATTCCGGCTCATTCACCAGGCTAACCACTTAATCTCCCAGCAGAGGGCAGCTCACCTCTCCTGCCCAACTATTTCATAGGATCTTTGTGAGGTCCAAATGAGATCCCATATATGAGAAGTCTTGAAACAGTAAAGCATTTGACAATATGTTTTTAGTAAAAGGACAGAAGTCTAAATCATACTCCTTAAGAGCATAACACTCCAGTCATCAGGGCTTCGATGGAAAGACTACACCTCCTTCTGTCCCCGGACTAAATCCTTTAAATAAATGGTACGGGATTTTCTTAAGCAATCTTTTAAAGATGAAGGGCTCAGGCATACATGCTGGCACTTGAACTGGTCTTTGCAGGAGGCTTTAGTGACTTAAATTTAATGCAGACACCCTGCCAGAGCTATTTATCTTGAATGAAGAAAGTAGCCATTTTCTTGTTGCTATCGATTCTGTTGCGAAGAAACAACTTCTATATATTTACACTCTTAATTTATGCAATACAAGAACGAGGAAAAAACAAACAATACTTTCTCATGAAAGGAGCACATTACATATAGTAATTCACTTTTTATTATCATCCTCATTATAAACAGCAAATTCCACAGCTCAGTTTCCAGGCAACGCAAAAGCAGATGATCGTTGTATAGGAAGGACACCTGCAAGTAATGTGATAACACAGCATAGCTTTGGAGTCACTATGATTTGCCAGTCTATTAAAAGGTAACCGCAGAATTAAAACCTGAATAATTAAGACAATGCAGTCTTTGAGCAATTAAAAACAATGACCTGTCGTGCCAGTGTGGGAGATCTGAAGACCTGAGCAATCTAGCCTCTTAGGTAATGTGGAAATCCTATTTTCTCCTTTCATCTAAGGATCATTAAAAAGAAATCACATACACACACACCAAAAAAAAAAAAAAAAAAAGACTACCTGCCCAGGGCACATGTGACTTGGGGACACACTTCCCAGAGGGTTGGTGGAGGCACCATCATTCCAGCATGTGCTGGAGTATTGAGAGGTCCCCCTCCACAGCCTGGAGGCCCCTTTGCAAGCTCTGAAAAGTGGCCTGCTTCCCGTAGCGCTGCCTCCAGCGGACGAAGGCCTCCACCATCTGTGACTGCACGTTGTGGGGGTGGTTGGCCTTGCAGCGGTAGATATCTGTCTGGGACAGCCCCAGAGACAGCACCATGGGCTCCCACTCAGGGCCCAGCCTCTGGGCCAGCTGGTTAATCTGCCGGTCTGATGGGGAGCTGTTGAGGATGTGTGGAGGGATTCCAGTTACCTGGTTACCTGGTGAGGAGAAAGAATCCAAGGTGAAAAGAGCAAGCAAAAACATCATGGGGTGGGGGTGGGGGAGAATGAAAAACATGGGGAGAATGACATACATTTCCAAATATCAACTACCCTCTCCTGATGGACTGATCGTCCACAACTGCCCTCCCTTGCAGGCCTGGAACTTTTTCCTAGTCTTCTTGGGGGGTGCTCAGTACAAAGCCATAGATAGGGGCTTGAGAAATACCATTCAGCATCTATGAAAATTCAGCGTTTATTACAGAAAATTTTCAGAACAAGAAAATAAAAATAACTAGAAATCCCACCAGAGAAACCAACTGATTTGATCTATTTCCTTTCAGTCCTCTATGTAGAACATACATTTAGGATTACATTGCACATACGGTTTTGTAACATGCTGTTTTCACTTGCAGCTCTCTCACCAGAGAGGCTAAGAAAGGGGTTCTGGAGGAATGTGAGGATGCCTGCAGGGGCCCCAGTTCCCTCTAGCACTGGGCAATCGGCAGAGGGGTGATATTGTGGCTTGCAGGACTGGCTAGTGCTGGAGGTTAACCTGCTAAATAGAATGGCTACCCTCTCCTGACAAACTTGAACATCACCAATGAAGGGAAAGGAAAAGTGTATATGATGCGCCCTGTGCAGAAAGAACTGCATTGTGCAAAAGCCCTGAGGCAGGAGAACGTGGTGCATTCAAAAAAGTGAAAGAAATTCATTGTAATAAAGTGCAGACATTGAGGACTCCAAATATCCTCAATTATGGTGCTGGTTACCTGTTAGGCCAGGACTAGAAGTGGGGTCTCCATATCCCTGGCTCAGACATCTATACGACAGCACATTGTAGTACAGGTGAATCCCACTTCACACTCATCAGCTCACTGTTTTGATTTATAAAGACACCTGGAGGCCTGATGCACGAAATTCGTGCATGGGGGGCAGGGGAGTGTCCCTCAGCCTAGCCTGCACCCTCTGGAACTCCTCAAGGGATGTCCGACTGCCTGTTTAGGCCTGATCCCCTTCTCACAATCCAGGACTGCTGGCTTCAAACTGCTAGCCTGCCTGCCTCCCTGATTGCCCCTGACCGCTTCTACCTGCCAGCCTGATCACCTGCTAACCACTACCCTGCCAGCCTAATTGATGTCTAACTGCTCCCCTGCCAGCCTGTTTGCCTCCAACTTCCTTCCTCTGCCAGCCTGGTCACCCCTAACTGCCCTCCCCTGCAGGCTTGATCACCTCCAACTGTCCTCCCTTGCAGGCCTGGTCCCTCACAACTACCCTCTCCTGATGGACTGATCGTCCACAACTGCCCTCCCTTGCAGGCCTGGAACTTCCCAACAGCCCTCCCCTACTGACCATCTTGTGGTGGCTATCTTGTGTCCACATGGGGGCAGGATCTTTGACCACATGGGGACAGCCCTCTTGTGTGTTGGAGTGATGGTCAATCTTCAAATTACTCTTTTATTAGATAGGATATAGGCTTGGTGCATGGGTGGGGACCGGTTGGTTTGCCCTGAAAGGTGTCCTGGATCAGGGTGGGGGTTCCCTTGGGGTGTGGGGTGGCCTGGGCGAGGGGCCAATGGTGGTTTGCAGGCCAGCCACGCCCCCCAGTGACCCAAGCGGAGGCTCTGGGATCTGGGATTAATTTATATTCTACAATTGAAACTTTGTAACCTGAAGCAGAGCCAAGCCTTCTGCTCGCTCCGTGGCGGCAGCCATTTCTGTTTGGGTTCATTTAAATTCTATAATTGAAACATTGTAGCCTAGAGTGAAGGTGTAGGTGCTAGGGCTGCCAAAGCTTGACTTCCTCCATCTCCTGAGCAACCCTAGCCTCTGCGCTCTCCAGCTCAATGGCTGCTGCCATTTCTGTTGGGATTATGTATCTTCTATAATTGAAACTTTGTAGCATTGAGTGGAGGCCTAGGTTGGCAATGGCAGGCAGAAAGCTTGACTTCCTCCATTGCTGGGGAAACAAAAGCCTCCCTCCTACTCTCAGTGGCTGCAGCCATCTTGGTTGGGGTTTATTTGCATAATTTGCTCCTGATTGGCTGATGGGCATGGCTGTGGGCATGGCTTCATCAGAGGTATGGTCAATTTGCATATTATCATTTTATTAGATAGGATAAGAAGACAAAAGGTATCTTATTAGAATAGACAATGTTTTGGCATGAGTTGTAAAATTATTGTCAAGGGCTCTTTCTGGTGTTTATCAAGATTATAATTTTTTTTAAATGACTAAGTAGCAACTAGAACAATAATACCACTAACCAGTATTTTATATTAACAGTATTAATTTCATGACTTTTATAAAAAAATACAGGCTCATTTAAAGATTCAAGCAACTCAAAAAAGTACAAAGAAAACAAATCATCCAATATCCCACCATTGTATTCACATTTGTTGAACATAATTTTGGACATATACTGTTAGAAGAATAATTAACAGCTATTTTTCTAAGAGTTATTTAAATTTTTTAATATAAGGAAAAAAAGAGAGAAACTAAATGACTTTCTGACCTGCAGTTAAAATACTTAAAACACATGCAAACCACACACACACACACACACACACACACACACACACACACACGAATCAATGCTGAGAAAAAATTTATGAAAATTTAAGAGATATATTGCATATTTTAACATTAATGCTCTACAATGAATACTTCTTATTTTCTCTCCCTTTCTTCATATCTCTTTACTTTTGTTGCTTACATCATTTTATTTTGCCAGGTGCATAACCTTTACATTATAATGGTTTGAATAGTCACCCATGGTTTTTTTGTTACTGTTTTACAACCATGGAATTTTTATTCCTGAGCTTGTTCTTTTGATTTGAGTGTTTGCGTCAAACTCATTTTAGGGTGATTTTTCTGAGGAAATGCTCAAAGTTACTATCTTCCTTTAGTTCTTTCAAATCAAGACAATCTGCTTATTCCTTCACTGCCAAATAGTAACTTATATTTATTTAAAATGTTCATATTATATTATTTTAATATTTTTTCAAATTATTTATATAATTTTATATAATTTTAATAATTTTATTTTTCTTACAAGTTTGTAGACCATGCTCAAATTTCATGGTAGAGAACAATGATGTGGAGAATTCTGAAAACAATTTGATACCCCCATTTTATATAATTTTCTTTTTCTGTCTGGAGTTTATAGTTCTGAAGCTTTAGATGAGGACATAACTTGGTCATTTTTTCTGCTTTTCTGGGCATGTGGCATGACCTTGTGACCTAAGATTTAGTTTTTCCTTCCTTTCAGAAAATTTTTTTTGTTATATATTATTTTTGTTAATCCACACCTGAAAATATTTTTTTCATTGATTTTTAGTGACAGTGGGAGGGAGGGAGGGGAAAGAAAGAGAGAATCTTTGATGTGAGAGAGACACATTGATTGGTTGCCTCTCGCATGCACCCTGACCAAGGCTGGGGATGGGACCTACAACAGAGGTATGTGCCCTTGACTGGGAATTGAACATCCGTCCCTCCAGTGCACAGGCTGAAGCTCTAACCACTGAATCACACTAGCCAGAGCATTCTTATCATATCTTTGCATCATTTTTCTGCTTCATATATTGTATGGCTTTGTCTATCCTCCATGGCTATCATTTTCCCTCCTACTGCTTTCACTCCTGTGATAAGCTCCTGCCTTTCCCCACCCAGGCCACTCATTCAACTCCACACTGTGTGTGTTTGTTTTATGGCTCAAATCTTGTATTGTGTTTTGTCCTCAATTTCTTTTCTGGCTCTTCAATCAATCTTTCACAAATCCCACTGGATGGCTATTATCAAAAAGAAGATGGCGGAGTTGATAAATGCTGGGCTGGCTTCCTACCACAACCACATCAAAATTACAACTAAATTATTGGCAACAAGCCCAAAGCTAGTTGAACAGAAGTCTTATAATTAAGGATAAAAAGAAGAAGCCATATTGAGGCTAGTAGGAGGGGTAGAGATACAAAACGAGCTGGTCCCACAACCATGGAGTGGTGGTTAAGAAACAGGAGGGATAACTTGGCTGTGAAGATCTCCCCACAAATAATGAGGGGATCCCAACCCCACACAAGGTTCCCCAGCCCAGGGTTCTAGTGCTAGGAAGAGAAGCCTTCATAACTTTTGGCTGTGAAAACAGCGAGGATTGCAGCTGAGTGAGACAGAGGGCTTCTGGAGTCCAGGCATTCCTCTTAAAGGGCCCATTCATGGGCTTACTAGCTCTGAGCTAGCTCAAAAGGCACCGGGAGCATAGGAAAGGAACGGACTTATCTGGCTTTGGGAGAAACAGAATTGTCCAGCTTCAGAGAGATGGCTGAAGGGGCAGCTAGCTTTCTCCCAAACAAAAGTGCTGGCAGAGGCCATTGTTCCTGCGTCCAGCCCTCCCACAACACAGTCTGTAGACATAGGTGGGAAACAGATCTGAATCTCTACCGACACAGCTAACACTATTTTCCCTGCCCTGGTGATTTCCTGAGACCCTGTCCCACCCAACTCTCGGGCCTGTACAATCTGTTTTAAGTAGCCTTTCCATAGAAATGGACAGTCTCAGCTTAAGCTATGAACTTTTCTAAAAAATTTCAAAGGCTCTCAAATCCCAAAAAAGCAGTGTCTGGCCTCAGTGTGGCCAAGCTAGGTAGCCCCAGGCTGGGCACAGGCAGTGGCTGAAGTGGCCTGCACCAGAGCCCCTCCTAAAAAGGCCCAGAAACAACATACCCCAGTGGCTGGCTTCAGACCACCCCAGAATATTACCCAGTTAGCTCTATAAATGACAAATCCAATGAGTGGACTCAACAGGTACCAGAGCCCTGCTAAAATGAATCAAGCTCCGTGGGGTTAGCCCCCACACAACAGCTCATCCGATTTAGTCACAGCCATCCCTCACAGCAAGTCAGCTTAAGGATCAAATACTTTCACTGCTGTACCAATAGCAATCAAGGTTCAACTACAACAGGAGGCCACACACAACCCACACAAGGACACCCTTGAAGCACCTGGCTCAGGTGACCAGGGAGACTGTGCTACTGGGCTCCAAAGGACATCTACTAATTAAGATCAACCTACCAAGATGGGAGACAGAACAGAACCACCTAATACATAAAATCAAACACAAACAATCAGCCAAAATAAGGAGAGAATGAAACGTCCCAAATAACAGAATAGGACAAAACTGCAGAAAAAGAAACTAAAGAAAATGGATACAAGCAATTGACCAGATTCAGAGTTCAAAACACTGGTTAAAAGGTTGTTTAAAAAAAAACATAGGGGAAGAGAAGTTGTACTCAGTAAGAACTTCAGCAGAGATATAGAAAACATAAAAATGGAAATGGAAAACATGTAAAATAGCCCACCCAAGCCCCTTCCAGTGGCTTTTCTAAACAAACAGCCTATCTTGCCCAGTCCTGTGAACTTTCCTAAAATCTCTCAAAGGTGCACAAACCCCAAACAAACATCATGCAGCCTCATGCATTGACCATACTTCTTATGAAGCAGCCCCAAGCCCAGCACTAATAGCAGCTGGCCTCAGTTCATAGTTTAGCCTCTTCCAGGAACCTCCAATCTCAACACAAATGGCAACCATCTGTAGATCACTTTGTAGCTCATATCAAGCGACCCTGGGTAGGATACAGGCAGAGGCTGACCTTGGCCTGCACCTCCCAAGGGGCCCCTACGCAACACATCTGGCGGCCAGGTTCAGACCACAGTGGAGAATCACCAGCCATCTCCGAAAATGACACATTCATAGGGCAGGCTGAGCAGACACCAGAGCCCTGTTAGAGCAATTCTTAGTCTATACAGTCAGCCCCTGAACAATAGGTCCTCCACTATAGTCATGGCCAGTCCTCACAACCAATCAGCTGCAGGGTCAAACCCTCTCATTGATATGCCAACAGAAATCAAGACTCAACTATAATAGAAGGGCACACACACACAAGAGATACACCTAGCTCAGATGACTAGAAAGTCTGCACCCATGGGCCCCATAGGACACCAACTACATATGGCCACTCTCCAAAGAGTAGGATAGCAGGTATATCTAATACATAGAAACAAACACAGGGAGGAAGCCACAATGAAGAGACAAAGAAACATCCCAAATAAAATGACAGAACCAAACTCCAGAAAAAGAACTAAGTGTAATGGTGACAAGCTATCTACAAGATGCAAAATTTGAAACACTGGTTATAAGCATGCCCATGACTCCGTGAAAACATCAACAAAAGAGTTTAAGTGATTTGAAAGGCAAGGTAACAGAAAACACCTGATTAGAACAGCAAAAAGAAAAAAGAATTTTAAAATATGAAGATAGTTTAAGGGATTGCTGGGACAACAGCAAGCATACCAAAATTCACTTCACATGGGTACTAGAAGGAGAGGAGAGAAAGCCAAGAAATTAAAAACCTATCTGAAGAAATAATGACAGAAATTTTCCCTTACCTAGCAAAAGAATTAGACACACAGTCCAGAAAGTACAGAAAGTCCCAAACAAGATGAACCCAAAGAGGCACACACCAAGACACAAAATGCCAAGAGTTAAATACAAAGAGAGAATCTTAAAAGCAGCACAAGAAAAGCAATTAGTTACTTATAGTGAAGCTCCCCTAAGACTGACAGTTGATTTTTCAACAGTATCTTAGCAGGCCGGAAGGGATTGGCATGAAATATTCAAAGTGATAAAAATCAAGGACCCACAACCAAGATAATTCTATTCAACAAAACTATCATTTAGAATCAAAAAACAGATAAAGAGCTTCCCAAAATAGAAAAAGCTAAGCAAGGTTCATCACCACCATAAGAAATGTTAAAGGAACTTCTTTAAGAAGAGAAAGACAGACAAAAAATATGAACAATAAAATGGCAATAAATACATATCTATCAACAATTATTCTAAACTAGGGGCCCAGTGCACGAAATTTGTGCACTGGGTGTGGTTGATCCCTCAGCCCAACCTACCCCCTCACACATACTGGGAGCCCTCTGGCCAAGGCTTTAGGTTTTGGGCACCCAGCCATTGTCCTGCAATGGGGCGGATGGCTGGCTCCATCCCAGCCCCGCCCCATCCACCCCTCCGGCCAGGGCCTTAGCCCCAGCCAGCTTGCCCCCAGCTAGCACGGGCCTTGGCCCTGTCCCCCAGGCCCTGGCTGCCTTGGACACGCACCCTAGGCCCCCCAGGCCCAGGCCGCCTCAGACACGCCCCTCAGGTCCCCACATGGCTCGGACCACCTCAGCCACACTCCCACGCTCCTGATTGGCTGGTGGGTGTGGCCGGTGGGCATGGCTTGTGAGTGTGGTGAAGGTATGGTCAAATTTGCATATTACTCTTTTATTAGATAGGCTGTAAATGGATTACATGTTTCAATCAAAAGACATACAGTGGCTGAATGGATAAGAAAACAAGACCCTCACCTATGCTGCCTACAAGAGACCCACTTCAGATTGAAAGACACACACAGACTGAAAGTAAAGAAGTGAAAAAGAAATTCATGAAAATAGAAATAGTTCATAAAAAATCTGGGGTAGCAATACGTAGACAAAATAGACTTTAAAACAAAGGCTATATCAAGAGACAAAGCATGACTCAGCAATTCCACTTCGGGGTATATATCCAAAGAAACCCAAAAGGCTAATTCAAAAATACATATGCATTCCTATGTTCACTGTAGCATTATTTACGATAGCCAAAATATGGAAGCAACCTAAGTGTCCATCAATAGATGAGTGGATAAAGAAAACGTGGTGCATATATACACTGGAATATGACTCAGGCAGAAAAAAAAGAATAAAATCTTGTCATCTATAACAACATGGATGGACCAGAGGGTATTACGCTAAGTGAAATAAGACAGAAAAAAATGCCATATGATTTCACTTACATGTGAAATCTAAAAAACAAAATAAATGAACAAACAAAGCAGAAACAAAGTCATAGATACAGAGAACATTTTGATGGTTGCCAGAGGAAGGAGGTTTGGTGGGATTAAGGAGAAAAGATTAAGAAGTACAGATTTGTAGTTACAAACCTAAATATGGCAATTCTTGTAATGACAATTAAAATTGCATAATGAAAAATGAGAGACTTTCTCCAAACTGGGGAAAAGGACCTAATTATATAGAGGAAAATAAAATTGAACTTTCATATCACACCATAAAGAGTGACAGATTCCATGTAAAGGCCCAAGTATAAAAGGTAAAACTATAACGTTAATGGAAAACAATGTAGGAATATCTTTACGACCTGCAATGAGAAGACTTCAAATTAATACCCAAAAGATGAATGTTTAACATTAAAATTAAAGACTTCTGTTCATCAAAGGAAACCATGATCCAAGTTGACAGAACAGAATTGGAAAAGATATGCATTAATACTATTTAGATAAGGTACTCCTTATCTAAAAGATAAGAACTTCCACAGGAAGAAGGATAAGGACAAAACCAGGTCATTCAAATGAGAAAAGATACCAAGGCAAGCCTATGAAGAGATGCTCTGACAGAAATTTAATTAAAATGAAAACAACAATGAGAAATCATTTGATGTGCATAGAAGTTTAGACAGTTACAAGTGGATGAAATGTGGAGATGTGCAAAACTATATTTACTGCTAGTAGGAATGAAGATTGGACAGCCATTCTAGAGAGCAAGATTGCAGTGTGAGTAAAATTGAACATAGTTTACCATCTTCTTCCTGGGTATATGTACCCAAGAAGATTCTAAAAAGTACCCATAAGAGACACATATAAGATTGTCTGTGCAAAATTACATTATTTGTGTTAGCAAACATACATAGACCTTATAACTCAGCAGTCCTGTTTGGGGCTTATGTATTCCAGGAGGATTTTCATATAGATCCATGAGGGTTATGAGGTTATTTATATCAGACTAGAGGCCTGATGCACAAAATTCGTACAGGGGCTCAGCCCTTTCAGCCCCAGCTGCCTCAGCTGACCCTCACTTCATCCAGAAGGGCATGTAGGTTGTTTGGCTGTTCGGTCTAATTAGCATATTAGCTCTTTATTATATAGAATAACACTGTAGGAAGAAAGAAATAGGAAACGATCTAAGAGCCTACTGGTAGGGAACAGATAGATAAAAACATGAAGGGGCACATAGGAAGTATCAGACCAACTTAGAAAAAGGATTCCCTAAATAAAAAATGTCAGAAGAATGAAATCTATAGCAATGGAAAATTTAAAATATGTATTCAAAACAATACCATTTACAAAAACACACAAATAGAAGAACATCTATCAGACAGAATAGCTGGTTATGGGAGAAAAGGGGATGGCGGGTGGGCTGGCTGCCAGTCTGAGAAAACTAATCTGACTCGCCACCACCCGGGGCCACGTGTTAACCTTGGTCCCTGAGTGCAATGGCTGGCAGAGAAATCCCTCTGGCCTCAGGGACTGGCTGCCTGGAAATGAAAGAAAAGCACGTTGAAAAGAAAACTAATTAGAACCCCTTGTTCTGATAGATAATCACAGGGAACAATCTGGGCCTCTCGGAGAGGTGGAGAAATAAACTGTTTGGTCTTTCTAAAACCGATTTCCAGGATGATGAAGTGACAGCCTACTCCAAATAACAAGGCCGTGTTGCAAAATACAAGTAAATCATACTTACTGCAATGGAAAGCTTGATTTGACTATCAAGTTCATGGAAGGTCAACAACAAAAACGTTAGTAATAATTAAGTTCTCACTGAATTAAAAGGTAGGAGACAGGTGGACACAGCTCTGGGCTGAGAATGAGCAGGCCTGTGTACTATCTAAATTTGAACCTGCCATCAGCTAGACATGCAACTTGGGATAAGTCTTTTAGCCTCACTTAGATTTTTTTTCTCAATGCTAAAAGGTAAAGCCAGATACTTTCAAAGCCTTGTTTAAATATAACATGTTATACTATCTTTTTCAAATACAATTTTATTTCCCGCAGATCTTACATTTTTGACTTCTCATTAATAATTATTCATTTAATGATGCACCACTTTTTTCTACATGTATTCTAAGATAAAACCAAGGCTTTTGGTGGCTTTTATAATACTTTTTAAAATTATTTTTTGCTTATTCATTTCTGCTTTTCAAAGATCACTCATGGAAAACATATCCTACCATAGCAAAAAACAGGGAAGTAAATATTGGCACAGTAATATTTCTCAAAACAGTCTAAAATTTTTTAAAGTTCAAGTTGCTGGGCCACTCATTTTTCTCACATACTCTCACAAACCTGACAGGACTCTATCAATCTGTCATTCATCCTGCTGCTTGAATACACTGGTCAGCCTGGAACCCAGGACCTTGCACTCACTGGTCCCGCTCCCTGAAACACTGTTCTGTTGACTCCCTCCATTAGGTGTCACTTCTCAGTGCGAGCCCACCCTGACTCTCCATTCACAATTGCAACTCCCATTCCACTCTGTGATTGCTCCTTATTCACATATCACCTTCTAAGATATTATATATTTTGTTGGTGTGCTATATTTGTTGTTGCTGACTGCCTCCACCCCACACAGTTTTGTTAGTTTTGTTCAGTGATATAGCCAGGCACCAAGGACAAGTGCCTACCACATAGTTGGCACTAACTACATATATGGATACAATTGGATAAATAAACAAATTGAAAGGAATGATCCATTATAATTACAACATGTTCATTTAGCTCTGCTCTCTAGTGCCACAGTGTTACCAGGTGCTCCCACTTTTAGTTTACTTAGCACTTAAAAACCAAAGAAATTATATTGCATAATCTGGGAATTGGAAGAAAATTAAATTGGGGGGGGCAACTCCATTAACAGCCCAAATCTGTCAAAATTAAGGATAGGTAGCTACCCACTTTCAATATTGAACTGGGTAGCAATAAACTCCTCCTTCCCATATTCATGTTTAATTTGAAAAGAGAAGGCAAAATCAAAAAGCATTTCTTACTATGAAAAAAATGTTTATTCAGAATTCAATAATTTCTTAATTTTCACTTTTTTCCCCAATTAAATTCAAGTAAAATTAAATGCAATGGTTTTTAAATTTAAAAATTAGAATGCATCATGATCCAACATTTATGAAAGTGCTTCCATCCATCCATCCATCCATCCATCCATCCATCCATCCAGAACATCTACAAATATGCTTAGAGAGCTGTTCAACATGATTCACTTAGAGACACATTTCTAAATGATAGGATTTGTGATCTTTCTTTTTGCTTTTCTGTATTCCTTGAATTCTCTATAATGAGATGCATCATTTTCATCAACACAGTAATTATTAGAATATGAATGAATTGGAAATAATACTTGACCTTGAATTATTAAAACTTAAAAACACTGGGTAGCAAAAAATAGAAAAACAAGTTTTTACATTGCTATAGAAAAGGAAGGGGGATGAAAAGAAGAGAAAGTGTGATATTTCATGATTATACACTGTTTGAAATTACAAAATAGGTAAGCGCTGGTACCCTGAGGCCATGCAGCTGGTTTAAATCAGCTGTATAAAGAACATACGTTTCCATTTTTACCAATTTTTAAAAAGTCTTTTATATCTTATTCAGAATAGTTCTTCATATAGGTCAGGGCTAATAGAGGTCATTCTTACCAAATCAAATATTCAGTTGTTTAATGTAAGTGGTTCTAGTGAAATAGAGTAGGCTTTTTCCAACTCTATGAACATCCTATCTAATAAAGAGGGAATATGCTAATTGACCATCATGCCCTCACAAGGATGGTGGTGCACACAGCCAATAAGGATGGACTATGCTAATTGACTGTCACACCCTCAAAGATGGCAGTGCTCACAGCCACAAGATGGCAGCACCCAGTCCCCTCAGCTCTCCTCGGGCAGCAGGCATGCAGCAGGACTAGGCCCATCCCGAGGTGGGCCCAGCCACTCCTCACGCCTTCCTCTGGAGTCCCCCAGTCCCCTCAGTCCCCCAAGCACCCAGGACCAGCTCATGGTACAGGCAAGTCTCAGATGTTGGCTGCCCAGCCAATGCCTAAGGCACTGGCAAATCTTGAATGGCGGCTGCCCAGCCAACATCCAAGGTGCAGGCAAGCCTCACAGGTTAGCTGCCCAGATGCCCAGGGCCAGCCTGAGACACAGGCAAGCCTTGGATGGTGGCTTCCCAGCTGCCTGGGCCACCAGAGGCTCAGGTAAACAGGGCCAACCAAGGCTTGTGCTGTTGGCAGCAGTAACAGCAGAGGTGTGATGGGGTATCACCTGCCCTGATGGCTCCTGGACTGTGAGAGGGGGCAGGCCAGGCTGAGGGGCAGGCCAGGCTGAGAGAGGGCAGGCCAGGCCCTCCAGTGCATGAATTTTCATGCACCAGACCTCTAGTTAAATATAAAGGTAAAATTAATAAATTGAAGAGGAAAAATAACTTCTAATCAGAGCTGACATCCATTAGGCAGGTGGGGACAGTGCTGAGAGCCCACAATACTTTTTGCAGCCCATGAAAATATTTTAATTTCTTTAAAAATCAGAGGATAAATGAAGTTTAGGTCAAAGAAAATGTTTGAATACATAATATATATTCATCTTCACACCAACTCAAGTCATAAGCTGCAATTTTTAATATTTTTTAATGGAGGAATAGACCCACAAAGGCCTCCAGCTCACAAAAATTATAATGTGGCTCTGTTTCTAACATTGGTAAGTCATAAATTCATTGCCCCAATGGCAAAAATTACTTAGCTAGTTGAAACATGTACTTAAAAACTACCTTTAGAAATTAAAATCAGTGTAATTATAGATGGACAGAATTCCAACGAGCTTTGGTTAGTTACTCAGTGCACCATGACTAATGAAAATTCCCAATATAAATTACAATACTTTTTTCACAGACTATCAATAAACAACATTAAATATTCCTTTATACAGAAGATTTATTATAATCTTCACCCAAAGATATTTTTTCCGTTGATTTTTAGAGAGAGTGGAGGGAAGGGGAGAGATAGAGAGAGAAATATTGATGTGAGAAAGATACATTGATTAGTAGCCTACCACATGGGGATTGGGCCAGCAACAGAGACATGTGCCCTTGACCAGAATGGAACCTACAGCCCTGCAGTCCATGGGCCAACACTCAGTGGATAGAGTATTGGCCCGTGGACTGGTTAGGGCTCCCCTTTTCTAAACAGGAACAAGAACTCTTGAATCACAATATTTCCCACAAATGATTGTCCTTCACATTTTCAAAATTTAAAAAATTTGTAGCTTTATTTTAGTCTTTAAGATCAAATACATAAATTTTTAAACTGATGCACAAATTAGAGAAAACAAGCTGGCCTTGAGCTCCCTTGATACTTTCTTTGCTGCTGGTTCCTGGACCGTAATGACTAAAGAGAGAATTTGTTTAAGAAGCTTCAATTGCCTATTGAAATTATAAAAGAACAGCTCAGATGCATATAAGTTTTATAAGTCCTAAACCTGCTTAGAAGAAGGATATCAAGTAAAGAGTTGCTTACAGGCATCAAAAGCACACTCCTTTGATGCGAGTTCAGCTGTGTTGAATGCTTGGCAGTAAGACCAAAAAATAAAAAAGGAAGAAGGTCACATAAATTTGCCAAGAAAAAATTTTCAAAGCTATGACACAACAATAATCTTAAACATAAAAATTTTAGTCCTCTTATCAGGAACCTAGGAAGAGAGACAAAAGGCAGGCTTTTTAATTTGTTGCCATTCCACAACTGGAAGGGACAATGAATGTGGAGACTGACATACTTAAGAATCAAGATAATGTGGATAGATTGATGAAATGATACTAACAAGGTTTAATTTATTTTGGAATAAATGTGACATCCTACCAAGCTTAAAAATTAATCATGAAGATAGATTATTTCCCACTTGCCTTAAATGCACTTTAGGAGAAAAAGTTCAGATGTTCTAATTGGTTGCAATATGAGAAACACAATTCAAATAACAAAAAACAAACAAAACAAAAAAAAAACCCAAGTATAATCTTGGTTCCAAATACCTAAGTTTGGATTCAGAAACAAGGGAGATGACAGTATCACAGAATTCGCATTAGTTAGAAAACCCTTTCCAAATCAGGGACCTGATCGCACACTATACACAGGATAGAGAGGCAGGCAAAGCCTGAATGCGGGGTCTGACCAAAGATGTTGGCCTGCAAGCACATATGAACTCAGTATGAAAGCATTTGGCCTCTACCACGATGTACTGTGAACTCTAGCAAGGCAGGGACTGCGTCTGTCTGGTTCAGAGCAAGGAGCTAGCACATGCCTGGGACATCACAGCTCCCAAGAAATATCCTTTTAAGACTTGAGCTTTAAAAAGTTATGGAGCAGTTGCATTTTCTGCAGGGAATGCGTTCCGAAGGTCTTACATAATGTGAGACTAACCTAGTTAAGCACAGCAGCACTGACTGCTATGTGGCAAAGAGCTAGCTAGGCTCGGTGGAAAATTTCACTTTGTAATTCTTGGCAAAATTTTAATTTTCTAGGATTTGCATTATTTCAAATTTTACACCTGAAGTGAGACTTCAGTAATAAATGTTATCAACTACTTCAAATATGCCTGATTTCACATAAAATGCACTGGCACTCTGAGGATAGCTACATTAATGTAGCAAATGTTAATTGATACCTACTATGCTGCCATGTACTTTTTAGTGCTAAAGATATAGTAATGGGCAAACTTAGCTATTTATGTAAGTTGTTTGCAGTTTGTCTAAAGCACCGCCATAGAATTGATGGCTTGAAAATTCTCTGTCTAAATCAATTCACTTAGATTACTAATGAAGGGAATAAAATCAAAGGAATTAAAGTCACCTGTCCACTCTCACAATGAATTGGGGATGGGGCTTGAAAGAAAGTGAACTACAGAGCCCTGTCCTA
This sequence comes from Antrozous pallidus, assembly GCA_027563665.1. Classification (NCBI taxonomy): domain Eukaryota; kingdom Metazoa; phylum Chordata; class Mammalia; order Chiroptera; family Vespertilionidae; genus Antrozous; species Antrozous pallidus. The sequence continues at coordinate 27,657,345 of CM050513.1, forward strand.
GCAGGCACTCAAGTGCCCACTTCTAGTTGCAGGTAGGCAGCTAAAGTTAACAATTTGGAGGCACATTTATGAAAGGATCTCACAAATAACATTGGATCAATATTAATAGATATTCTGATAACCTCCTTGTTAAAATTCTCAAAAATGAGAAATTTTCCAGACGACATTTTTCTGTTTTTTAACCAAAAATATTTTTAAAATATATACATGTACTAGAAGCACGTGCATTTGTGTGTGTGTGAAACTGAAAGAAAAGTTTAAGAGAACAAAAAATACTTATATTTACTATATGCTATCCTATTTTATTTTATTTTAATCCTGCTTACGAACCACTAAATTGACTTCATGTTCCACTGCCAATAGCAGCCAGAAGTATGATGAACACTGTTCTGGTGTACATTCGGCTGGCTAATTACTGCTCTATATTCAGCAATTAGGGCACATGCCACCTCCTCAGAGAAGCCTTCCAGGACTCCTCCAAGCAAAGGCAACCATGACCTTTTTAAAAGCCTGAAATCAGTGACAGTGAGGATTTAGAGAAGGAGTAGATCCAAGAGAGAATAGGAGTTGGCACTGGAATGACTCTCTATGCCACACCCAAGCCCCCACTGGAGCAGGAGTCCCTCAAGCACAGGGTGCAGAAAGTACTCCCCACCCTCTTCCCCAAACCATCATACACTGCCTCTCAATAAGCAATTGTTGAAATAGACCCTTTCGGGAGCTGATAAAAGAACTGACCCAGAAAGCAAATGAAAGAACTCATTCCTCATAGGCTGCATACTGACACTAGTGGACTGAATTTGGCCCACAGGTTTATTTCATTTTGTCTGCGCAGTTCCAAAACTACAGAGATTGCATTTGAAAGTTGGGAGGTTTTGCCCTGGCCGGCATGGAATTTGGTTGGAATGTCATCCTGTACAACAAGTGGTGGCGGGTTTCACTCCCAGAAAGGGCACATACCCAGGCTGCAGGTTCAATCTCCAGTCAGGGCCCATACAGGAGGCAATGGTTTCTCTCTCATATTCTCACATTGATGTCCCTCTCTCTCAATCAATCAATAAAAACATCTATATACTAGAGGCCTGGTGCACAAAATTCGTGCATGGAGGGCAGGGGGATGTCCCTTAGCCCAGCCTGCACCCTCTCCAATCTGGGACCCCTCGAGGGATGTCCGACTGCCCATCTAGGATCGGGCCTAGATGGGCAGTTGGACATCCTTCTCAAAATCCAGGACTGCTGGCTCCAAACTGCTCACCTGCCTGCCTCCCTGATTGCCCCTAACCATTTCTGCCTGCCATCCTGATCACCCGCTAACCACTACCCTGCCAGCCTAACTGATGTCTAACTGCTCCCCTACCAGCCTATTTACTCCCAACTTCCTCCTCTGCTGGCCTGGTCACCCTAACTGCCCTCCCCTGCTGGCCTAATCGCCCACAACTGCCCTCCCTTGCAGGACCTGGAACCTCCAATATCCCTCCCCTGCTGGCATCTTGTGGTGGCCATCTTGTGTCCACATGTGGGCAGGATATTTGAACACAATGAGGCAGCCCTCTTGTGTGTTGGAGTGATGGTCAATCTGCAAATTACTCTTTTATTAGATAGGATATAAAAGGCTAGTATGCAAGGTGTCCCCTTCAAGTTCAATTGGGAGACCAGGAGTTTGATCACTCGCTATGACATGCGCTGATCACCACGGGGCAGCGTGGAACAAAGGAAGGCCCCTGCTGGCAGCCAGAAGGCCCTGATCTCTGACCAGGTCTAGGGACCCTACCCATCTGTGAATTTTGTGCACCAGGCCCCTAGTGTGTGTGTGTGTGTGTGTGTGTGTGTGTGTGTGTGTGTGTGTGTGTGTATGTATATATATATATGGAAACAAAATTGGGAGGTTTCACAAATTTCCAGATTTCTGGCTTTGCTTGCCAGCTCACCAGAGTTACCCTCATGCTGGTTACCCCCAACATCCACTCTCTCCCACAATGCATGTGAAAGCAACTGAAATCCAGCTGCTGGGCTGCTTTCCCATGTAGAGCACCTCTCAGGCCCTATAGGTGTTTCATTTGTGATTCTGTACCAAGCAACAGGAGAAAATTGTGTATTGTACAATAGTCAAATACTTGGTGAATGAGCCTCTAGCCATCTGGGGGAAGGAAGAAAATAGCAAAAAGAATCCTTCTTTCTCAAGAAAGCACAGACCCTCCCAAGTATCTATGACCTTTTCCCAGGGGTGAAAGGCTGCCTGAGAGAACTGGCTTTGCTCTTTTCTCTCTCTGGGAGGACATGGAAAAAAAAGGGAGGGAGGCTGGTGAAATAATAAGAAATAAGGACCAGCATTAGAACATTTTATTTTTCCTGTATTCTTTGGCATTGAATAACACCATTTTTCACAGGTGGATTTTCAATAAACTTGGAAGCTAGGCTGTGGAAAATATTTTAAATGCTGTATTGGTCTCAAAAATTCCAGCTGTTCAGATACAAAAATGATGTTTGAATACCTTCCTTCTATGAATACATCCTCATGCAATCTCCAAAACTTCCAGTCAAAATGACTCTCGATCAAAATCCCAGCATATTTTAAAATAGAAATTGACAAACTAATTCTAAAATTTATAAGGAGATGTGAAGGAACTAGACGAGCCCAAATCATTTTGAAAAAAGAGTTGTAAAAATTATATTACCTAGTTTCAAGACATATTCTAAAGCTAAAAAATAAAGACACTGTGATATTAGTGAAATGACAAACAGGTCAATGGAACAGAAATTAACTCCAGAAATAGATTTATGCCAATGTGGAAAACTAATTTTCAACCAATGTACATAGGCAATTCAGTGGAGAAAGAAAAGTCTTTCCAACAAATGCTGCTGAAAAACTGGCTACCATATGTACACACAAAAAAGAGAACATTAATCCATACCTTATACTACATATGAAAATTAATTCAAAATGGATTGCAGACCCAAATGAAATACCTAAAACTGCAAAACTTCTCAAAGGAAACAAAGACAAAAAAATATTTGCAGCCTCAGGCAAAATTTTCTTAGAAACAACACCAAAAGCATAGTCCACAAAAGAACAAACTGATATCATCAAAATGTAAAACTTCTGCTCTTCGAAATACAGTGTTAAGAAAAAGACAAACTGCAGACTACAAGAAAACATTTGCAAATCATATATCTTATAAAGGTCTTAGAGTATATACAAAAATTATCAAAGCTTAATAAAAAAACTCAATTAAAAAATGGGCACAGATTTGAACAGACATTTCAACTGAGAATATATTCAGATGGGAAATGAACACATGAAATGATGCCCAACATCATTAGTCAATAGAAATTTAAACATAAATTAAAACCACAAAGAGATACCACTATACACCTATTAAAATTGTAAAAATTAAGAAGACTGATATACAATACTGGCAAGGATGTGGAGAAACTGAAACTCTCAAACACTGTTAATGGGAAAATAAAATGGGACAATCACTTTGGAAAACACTTTAGCAGACTTTTAAGAGGCTAAATATACACCTACCATACAATCCAGCCTTTCCAATCCTACTTATACACCAAAGAGAAAAAAAGCCTATGGCCATAAAAAGACTTGTACATGAATGTTCATAGCAGCTTTATTTGAAATAGCTAACAACACAGGTATTGATCAACAGGTTAATGGAAAAACAAACTGTAGTATCTGTATAATGAAATATTGTTCTGTAACAAAAAGGAATGAAATATCAATACACACTTCAATATAAAAATAAATATACAGAATGAAAGAAGCCAGACAAAAAAAAAGAGCACTGTATAATTCTGTCTATAAAATTCTTGGGAAAGGCATCCTATCTAATAGAGAGGTAATTTTCAAATTAACTGTCACTCCAACACACAAGATGGCCGCCCTCATGTGGTCAAAGATGGCCGGCACGGGTGGGCAGTTGTGGGTGAGAAGGCTGGCAAGGGAGGGTAGTTAGAGGCAACCAGTCCTGCAGGGGAGGCCAGTTAGGGGTGACCGGGCCAGCAGGGGAGGGTAGTTAGGGGTGATTGAGTCAGCAGGGGAGGGCAGTTGGGGGCAATTGGGCTGGTAGGGAAGCAGTTAGGTGTTGATCAGACTGGCAGGGGAGTGGTTAGGGGTGATCAGGCTGGCAGGCAGAAGCAGTTAAGGGCAGTCAGGCAGGCAGATAGGCGAGCAGTTGGGAGCTAGCAGTCCTGGATTGTAAGAGGGATGTCCAACTGCCCATTTAGGCCAGATCAGTAGGGTCCCAGATTGGAGGTTGCAGGCTGGGCTGAGGAACACCCCCCCAACACACACACACACAGTGTACAAATTTCATGCACCAGGCCTCTAGTCCTATATAATAAAAAAACAGTATGCAAATGAACCAAATGGTCGCTATGATGTGCACTGACCACCAGGGGGCAGATGCTCAATGCATGAGCTGCCCCAAATGGTCAGTGTGCTCCCACAGGGGGAGTGGCATTCAGCCAGAAGCCAGTCTCACTGCTGGCGAGTACAGTGGCAGTGATGGGAGCCTATCCCACCTCCACAGCAGTGCTAAGGATGTCCAACTGCTGGCTTAGGTCCGCTCAGGGCTCCCAGACTGCGAGAGGGTGCAGGCCAGGCTGAGAGACACATCCCTCCTTCAAATGCATGAATTTTGTGCACTGGGCTTCTAGTTAATGTATAATGGCAGAAAGCAGATCAATGTTTGCCTGGGGAGAGGAAGAAATTACAGAGGGGGATGAGGAAACTTTAAAGAGTGATAGATATGCTCATCATTATTTAATTGTAGTGATGGCTTCATGGGTGTATATATGTGTCAAAATCTATCAAACTGTACTCTAAGGATGTGTGTGATTTATTGTATGCCAATTATCCCTCAATAATTTTTTTAAAACAAAAAATAACACACAGCTGTGCTGACCCTTCTTGTCCCCTGACCCCATGTCACTGTGATGGTCCTATTTCTAGACTTCCTGTAACACTGTATGCTGGACCCATTGCAACATACTTGCAATAGTATAGTTTCATCTGCTTATTAAGTTGAGTCATATGAAAATGCCAATGTTCTTCCATTTCTGATCTTAAAAATGGCAGCTCAACCCAAATGCTTGCTTGTTTACTGTACCTGATGGTGTGCTCTCTGAGGTCTGAGAAGGTCTGGCCCAATGATGTTTGCTGAGTGAATGTGCTGCCATTTTGAAAATCCTTTTCTTTCCAGCTACCCATTCTCTGCTGGATCATGGCAAGCATTTGAGAAAAAGGCTCTGGTCTCTGCCTTTACAGCCTCATCTCTTTTATCTACTCAAAATCACGCAAGCACCCTGTACTATAAAAACTTTTTGTATTGTCTTAACACCTCCCAAGTGAAAAGGATCTTTTAAAGCAACAGAAACATACCCTTAGGCTGCTAGAAAGTAGAAGATGTAGCTTTGGAAATGTAAAAAGTGTTCAACATTTAAAGCCACCATAAATCAAAGTAAAACTCTGGTTCTGGACATCTCTCTGAGGAAAAATTCCAGAGGCTGCAGTGCTTTAAAATATCATGTGCTTTGGCCCCCCGCCTTGGCTGCTTCTCCCTTAGAACAACAAAGAGAAGCATGCCAGCTATTACAGGCGGGCTTGTTATATAATGCAGTTAATCTCACATACTCTTCCCTATGGGACTTAACCCAAGTTTCACAGTGGTCTATTTTATTTAGCATTGATAGTTTTATTCATTTCTTATTAAAGAAATCTTTCCACAAAATTGGCAGCTCTCTCAGCTTGGCTTGAGAAGGAGGAATATCTGAATTAAAAATCTGTGCAGCAGATAGACCTCAGTTACAAAGAACATCTCTGGCTTCACAAGTTCCTCATAGAGGCAGGTGTCAAGCCTGTTACTAAGTTCCTGGCTTTCAGATTTTCCTGAAGATACTTCCGCCTTCCATTTAAGCACTTTGTAGGCAGAACAAAAGTAAAAAGCAAAGAGCTCCACAAATATTGTTTGGGTTCTGGGGGTATATTTGCCTCACTTTTTAAAAAAAAAATTAAAAGTAACTTACTTTTATTAATGGGAAAACAATGCCATCAGGCAGATTTGGGGAGAAGGGGCATGTCAGATTGCCCACCCTCCTGTATAGGTGGGGTCCCAGGCAATGAAGGGTGGGGAGAGGTGTACTGGATGGACATCCTGTTTGCCCATGCTTCTTTACGAGAAAGGGGCCGAGAAGGCTGCACAGAAGAGTTCTCTTGGCCTCCTACTGCTGTTCTTCATCCTAGCCTTAGCCTGCCTCTATTTTCCCCTCCTAGCTATTGGGTGGACAACAGAGAAGAGCAGCAAGAAGAATCATTTCCTTCTCTATGGGATGTCTGATGTGACACATGCTGTGTTTGAAGCTTGCGGTACTGTCTGGTTTCAGAGATTTCTCATATGTGTGTTCCTTCCTTATATCGCTTTAATGCAAACGGAGGGCAGATAAAAGGAACACTTTTATTCTTAAAGGCGCCACCACGAAGTAGATATTATCATCATATTCTTTTTATAATAAGGGCACTCCAATAGGAGTAGTTGAATGACTTGCCCCAAACCATTCAACCTAAGTAGTGATGGTGCCTAGTTTCAAACCCAGGTCTGTCAGGCTCTGGAGCGTGTGCTTTTCTGATGAGTCTCTCTACGCTCATGAATGAGTAGATTGCCAATGTCTCTGATTGGTTAGATGAGTGTCAACAAATCCCTTGAGAGAGAGGATTACTGGACAGTGATTCCATGCTGGTGCAAATATAGTTCCTCAACTATAGGTGGTTGAGCTAGAGCCAATATGCAAACAGAATACCTGACGAAAAGATTGTATTCATTGTACAGCCTGAGGATCCTGGAGGGAAATAACTCTGGTCAAACAGTTTGTGATTACATGTACTTTCATAAATAATACCAACAACAAAAACAACAAGGCCTATTTTCATGATTGGCTTAAAACAAGCCCCTTATAAATCCATACCTATAAAGTCTACTTGACTAAAAGGATAATGTGACCATTTAAGTGCAAAAAGATGGTGGGTCCCAAGGGACACTTCCTGTAATGTGCTCTCACCTCCCACCAACACAATCTACTTTGTCTAGTTTCTGCTATTAGTCACATTCCGTGGACAAAACAGCCTCCCCCCTCTACCCTCAACCCTGCCCCAACGATATACAGCAGATGCAGACACCACAACCAGCAACTAACATTTTGGTAACTGAATCCTGCAGCTTTCCAGTGTGCGCACCTTCAGGAATACCACTCAACAGAAGGCTAGGATTTTAGTTTCAGCTATGATATGTCATTTTAAAGTATTCTTCAGTGTTAACACAATTGTTCCATAAGTAATCTGAACTCTGACAAATACATTCAAAGTAATTTTTTTTGAATTTCCTTCTCCAGCATTAAGAAGAAAAAAACCAAAACAACAGAAAACCGCATATAATATTTTTCAGCCTACTTACTGGCAGCATTCTGTACGTGTGTGTTCCAACAAGCATAGAAGCAGCTTTTATGGTTAGAAAATTGAAGTGCTATCAAACCCAGGAAATTACAGGGATGAAAAACAAAACAGCTTATCTACACATGTCCCATCTGCTTTTGGTTTTGTGTTTTGCACAGTCAGTTACTGGAAGCATTGGAGAGTATGTGGAGACACTGAAAATGAAACCTGGGCTGTGTCATAACAGTGCCCTGGAGTAGGAGTAATGCTCTATAGAGCTTGCACCAAAACCCAGACTCGCAGGAGAGCTTCCAGGAACTATCAGGGCAGAGCAGCACAAATAAAATCACAACACACACCAAACTGGAGCCAGTGTTTTGGAACATGGTAAAAAGCAAATTTCCATTCACTGGGAAATGCTATCTACTTCATTATTTTGTCAGCGTAGATCCTTGCGTTCCCCACAACTCAGCATGTTCAGTGCAGAGAGCAGTTTGCTCCAAGCTGCTTGGATGGTGGACTCTACTCTGACCATTTCCCAGACTTGTGCAGCTGGGTTATATGATGGGAACTCTTTAGAGCCTGGTCTTTTTGAACCACTCCATTCCAATAGCCCTCCTTCTTTCTTCACTGACAATTCCCTACTCCACATCCTATACCCATTACCTACATCTAGACTCTCCCTGCATTCTCCACAAAATCATTATCTCCACTTCTGCATGAGCCACAGGCAAGGATAAATACTTTGCTTTTAATTTTTTTATTTTGTTATTAATCAGAGAGAGGAAGGCAAAGAGAGAAAGAGAGAAAAAGAATCATCAACCCATTGTTCTACTTATTTGTACATTCATTGATTGATTCTTTTTTTTTCTTTTTTTAAATTTATTTTATTTATTTATTTTTTTAAATTATCTTTATTGTTCAGTTTATTAATTACATTGTTCCCTTTTTTTCCCCCCTATAGCTCCCCTTCACCTGGTACCCATCCCACCCTCCACCCTCACCCCCCTCCACTGTCCTCTCCCATAGTTGCATGATTTTTGTCCAGTTTCTTGCAGCACTTCCCACACCCCTTTTCTCCCCAAGAATTGTCAGTCCATTCCCTCTCTATGTCCATGATTCTGTTACATTCACCAGTTTATCCTGTTCATCAGCTTATTAATTCACTTGCTTTTTAGATTCATTTGTTGATAGATGTGTATTTGTCGTGCATAAGTTACACTTTTATCTTTTTCTTCTTCCTCTTCTTAAAGAATATCTTTCAGCATTTCATATATTGGTTTGGTGGTGATGAACTCCTTTAGCTTTTTCTTATCAGCGAAGTACTTTATCTGACCTTCAATTCTGAATGATAGCTTTGCTGGATAGAGTAATCTTGGTTGTAGATTCTTGCTATTCATCACTTTGAATATTTCTTGCCATTCCGTCTGGCCTGCATCATTTCTGTTGAGAAATCCGCTGACAATCATATGGGTGCTCCCTTATAGGTAACCATCTGTTTCTCTCTTGCTGCTTTTAATATTCTCTCTTTGTCTTTTGCTCTTGGCATTTTAATTATGATGTGCCCTGGTGTTGTCCTCTTAGGGTTCCTATATATTGGGGTTAGGTGCGCTTCTTGGACTCCTAAGTCAATTTCTTTCACCAGGTATGGGAAGTTTTCGGTCACTATTTCTTCAAATAGGTTTTCATTGTCTTGCTCTCTCTCTTTTTCTGGCACCCCTATAATTCGGATGTTGGTATGCTTGAGGTTGTCCCAGAGGCCCCTTACACTATCTTCAATTTTTTGGATTCTTTTGGTTTCTTGCTTTTTCAGCTGAGTGGATTTTACCTCTTTGTATTTCAAATCTTTAACTTGGTTCTTGGGGTGCTCTAGAGTACTTTTAGGTCTTTGTATCATATTTTTTATTTCAGTCAGTGTATGCTTAATTTCTGGTTGATCCTTTTTCATGTCCTTGAGAGTCTCCTTCATATCCTTGAGGGTCTCGTTCATTTCCTTGTAGGACTCATTCATTTCCTTGTAGGACTCATTCATTTCCACGTTGGTCTTGATCATTTCCTTGCAGGTCTCGTTCATATCCTTGAGGGTCTCGTTCATTTCCTTGCCGGTCTTGCTTATTTCCTTATAGGTCTCGACCTTTTGTAGGAGCCTCTTGAGAAGCCCTATAACCGTGGTTTTGAATTCCATGTCCAGTCGTTTTTTTCCCTCCATTTCTTTCACATCTGATTTCTTTCCATGTCTCTGCATGGTGGCTGCTTTCCTGAGTTGGTCAATTAGCTTTGTGTGGTAGACTTCCTACAAGGGACAGTGGCTCAGCCTCCCCAGTTACCTGAGGTGGATATGGGTTGCACAGTCTTGCTGAAGTTAAGCTCAGGTTAATCGTTGTTAGCACTTGGAGGGGTTGACCTCCAGGCCAATTGTCTGTGAAGTTCAGCTGTGCTCAGGCTGGATGGACGGAGTCTCCGGGCCAAGCAGACAGCGTTGCTCCGCCCCATGTGGCCCCAGGGACTCTGTGTTGATGGCAATGGCTGCCAGCACCTCTGAGAGAGAGCTGCTGCTGAGCTCCACTGGCTGCCGGGGAATTCAGACTCTCCCCAAATGAGTCTGCACACCCAAGGTCTCACCCAGGGTCGTAAAACAAAGCATTCTGATGGTTTCCTGAATGAGAGAGCAAGTCGCGAGCGCTCTCTACATGGTCAGGGTCACGCAGCTGTGCTGTTCCCAAGTTCAGGCGAAATCCGCACAAGCTTGCCTTCTCCACAAGCCGGCAGACCCCTGCAGCACCTGAGCTTTGGTGTGCCCTCCCACTGTCCAGTTTTTACCTCGTATGATAGTGGGTTCCCTGGACTTCACCCAGAGCTGGAGAATCAGTCCAGTGGGACGTCTTTGTCTCCCCGTTCGAGAAAACTGGCCGGTTTTCAGCCGCCTGCCCTATCCACTGGCGCACGCTCCTCTAAACCTCTCTCCGCGAGTATCTTCAATGCTGTCTGTCGCCACTCCTCCGAGTCACAGTGTCTTTATCTTCAATTTTATTTGTGGAATTTTCACTTGGCCAGCTTTCTGGTGATTCTGGGTGGTGTTTGTTCTTTCGTTAAGTTGTAGTTTTAAAATTGCTGTGTATGACGGCAAGATAGGTGTTTTACCTATGCTGCCATCTTGGTTCTCCCTCATTGATTGATTCTTATATGTGCCCAAAATCCTGGTGTATTGCGATGATGCTCCAACCAACTGAGCTACTCAGCCAGAGAAAAAAGACCTGACTTTTAAAAAGGCAAAGTTCAACAAAGATGAGAATAGCAATGAATTCACGCTTTAAATCAGGATGTGGGGGACATCCAGCCTGCAGCCCATTTAAGGCCTGCAAAATCATTTGATCTGGTCCTGCCAAAAAAAATCACAGGTGGGACTTGAAAATCAATAAATCTAGGAGCTTTTTTTTTTATAACAACATACATTTATATTAAGTGAATTATATTAAGTGAATGATGTTATAAATATCCAAATGGCCCTTGGCAGAAAAAATATTCCCCACACTAAACTTAAATGAATACAGTAAATGCCTGAACTACTGTTATGAAGTAACATTCCTTAGCTGCATGAGCTTGGTGGCAGAGAATTCTTAAAAGAAAAAAGCTTTCTATCCCTGTTGAGCCAACTAATTAATGAAAATACATGATCAGTAGAAGCAATTTTAGTCTGAATTTTGAAAACTACTTTTGTCTAAGGAAAAAGGAAACAGAGGGGGGGGTATGAATTATTGATTCATTCCTTACTCTTTTGGTATATTCTTTAAGGGAGCAAAACAGATAAAAGCCCCAAGGATTCTAGAAATAAAATCAACAATGTGAGCGTTGACTTATTTGCATAAATCACCATATTCATTAATCTGCCATCATAAGATGACAACCTGTGAAATCATAAACATGATTTCCATTGTTGAGCAATGACTTAAGAAATTTGAAAGAGAGATTGTAACACCTATATCTAGGGGAAAATATTTCTTTCACTGACAAAAAAATTCAAATTACATTGCCTTAGTCATAAAAAAAGAGTTAATGTATGCAGAAATTCTTAAATACACATGAATACAGATAAAAGAAGTACTATTAGATATCATTAAACATTTTTAGATTCCAATGGGGAGCAAAAAAAGAACAATACAATAGAGACAAAACCCTTAAGGTAAATGCATGTAACACCAAGTTGGCTCCCATGACTTGAGTTTAGGAGCCTGTCCTGTCACTCACTCCTTTTCCCTCATAAACAACCTGCCTTTCTATAGCTGATTCGTGACTCAAAGCAGTCTTGTCTCTCATATGCTTGGCATTGAAACACTGTGGTGCAAAGAGGATGCCGCATCTGGGAGGAGCTGGTAGCTCTCAGGCTAATTTCCCTATGGCCTGACGTGGCCTCCTTCTCTAAAGAGCACAGAAGAACATTTTTTCTTCTGACTCAGGACTCTGAGACTGCATTTCATTCCAGTTTCTCTTGATTAGTCAAAGCCATTGTTTGCAAGGTAAATTGCAAATTTCCCTCTTTGCAGTGATTCATCTACACACAGTAATTTTCAGGGTGTGTTAGCATGGCACAGGTCACCAAGCCCAAAGACCTGCCCTTCAGTCCTCCTCCTGCCAGTGTCTCATTGCTGTTTACATCTCAATTTCTACATCCCTGAAAAGGTGACAACCCAGCTGACTCCCCTTCTTTCTGCAACACAATAAGGTTTAGTTTCCATGTCATTTTCAAACCTATTTCTCCACTTTTCTTATTTGACTACAGTCTCATGAAGAATAGGTGATATTCATAGAATACCATCTTAGTCCTCCAAACCGTCTGTTTTTTAATTTTCACACGGTCACATATATAAACCCAAGGGCACATTGGCTAGCACTCGTACCAGGAAGAATGATTAGCCAAGTTGCACAATGTATTTCCTTCCACTCTTCAACTGAGAGGCAGCTGTGATTCGGCAGGTAGCAGAAGCCAGGATAGTTCATGATCTACCTTGCTAGCCTCCACTTCATCACTTACAAAATTAAGGGGCTGACCAAGCTTAAAGGCTGCAAACGCAAATGCAGCAAATGCAAATGTCTGCTGGCCTGGTGGGGAACATACAATAAATGGGTATAAATCTGAAGCATAGAGCTAGGAGAACAGGTGGGCATGCTCCAGCTAAGGGAAGCAGCTGCTGCTCAGCAGCCACCAGCTGTTACCAGGGAGGAGGATGGCCCAACATCTCCACATCTTCTTTGAGAAGAGCCAAGAATCTATATTTCAGGTGAAATCTTGATTTTAAACAATGTCAACTAATTTGAAATTTTTAAAAATGCTTTATGGAGAAACCACGATGGCAGCATGAGGTATACACCTGTACGTGCTGCCTCTCACAACCACACCAAAAAACTACAACTGAAAGACAAAACGTCTATCACCCAGAACTATGGAAAGCTGGTTGAGTATAATTTTTACAACTAGAGGGAAAGAGAAAAGAGCATTGAGACGTGCACAAGCACGGAAAAGCGGAGTCATGGAGGTACATGAATCGGGCTGGCGGCTGGCAGCCTGGTGTGTTGTTTTTTTCAACCTGAAGGGAGACAAGCTCCAGATTACTCTGACCTCCAGTTTCTGGTGAAACTTTGGGGACCAAGACTCCTATAGGGAGAAGCTGGACAGTCTGCAATTGGGTCAGAAAGTGAGGGTGGCTTTCTTGCAGAGGTGCACACAGGAATCATTGTTTACTGTGCTGAAGCACAGGATGCAGGGATGCAGAAACTTGGAGACGCAGAGATGGCTGACTGGCAGCCATCGCTGTTTGCCACATCCTAGCCTAGTGACTCCCTGAGACCCCACCCCACACAATTTACAAACACACCCAAGCTCTGCGCATAGGCTTTTGTATATAAATGGCCTGCCCTATTGCAGCTTAACCTAGCAAATGGCAGCTCTGGTCAGACCGCTCCAAAACCTGCAAACTCTAAGCAAAGAGGAGAAATCTGCAGTTCTCACTGTAGCTCCTGTTGGGTGGCCTTAGACAGTAGCTGACCTACACCCCATTGGAGATTCAGAAGCCAGTATACCCAGTGGTCAATGTGAGATGATACCAGATTTCAACTCCTTACATCCGTAAGTGACACATTCAAGAGGCAGACTCAGTGAGCACCAAAGCCTAACTGAAGCAAGTCCTGCCCCATAAGGGTATCTCCAGCACAGCAGTTCTTCCATTATAGACACAGTGGGTCCTCACAGCCAATTGGCCAGGAGGTCAATTCCTTCCAGGGTACCAACAGCAATCAAGGCTTACTACAACAAGACTTTGCACTCAGCCCAAAAAGGGGTGCACCAAGAGTGTCCACCTCAGGTGATAGGGGAGGCTGAACCACTGAGCCCTATAGGTCGCCTACCACAGAAAACCATTCCATCAACACAGGGAAGCAATAAAATGCAGAGACAAAGAAACATGTCACAAATGAAAGAAATAGAGGAAAGCAAACTACTGGACATATAGAGTTCAAAATCACAGTTATAAGGTTAACTCAAGAATCTTCTAGAACCTCTGAGGAACTTAGTGAGACCTTTAAGGATCTTAATGAGAATGCCAAAAAAATGGAAAAGGATCAGTCAGAAAGTAATCATACACTGTCTGAAATAAAGAATATATAGAAATTCAACAGTAGACCAAAGGACCCCAAGAATCAAATCAAACATCTGAAATATAAGGAAACAAAAAACACCCAACCAGAAAAACAAAAAGAATCCAAAAATATGAAGATAGTATAAGGAGCCTCTGGGACAACTTTAACCTTACCAACATCCAAATTATCGGAGTGCCAGAAGAAGAAAGCAAAATATTGAAAACCTATTAGAAGAAATAATGACAGAAAACTTTCCCTACCATGAAAGAAATAGACTTACAAGTCCAGGAAATTCAGAGAACCCCTAACAAAAGGAATCCAAAGAAGACCACACCAAGACACATCATAATTAAAATGCCAAAAGCAAAAGACAAAGAGAGAATATAAAAAGCAGCAAAAAAAAAAAACAAAAAAAAAAATACAGTTACCTACAAGGGTGTACCCATACGACTGTCAGCTGCTTTCTCAACAGAAACTATGCAGGCCAGAAGGGAGTGGCAAGAAATATTCAAAGTGATGAACAGCAAGAACCTATAACCAAGATTACTCTACTCAGCAAAGCTATACTTTGGAATTAAAGGTCAGGTAAAGAGCTTCACAGGCAAGAAAAAGTTAAAAGAGTTCATCACCAAACCAGGATTATATAAAATGCTGAAGGGTATTCTTTAAGAAGAGGAAGAAGAAGAAAAAGGTAAAGATAAAAATTATGAACAACAAAATGACAACAAGTATATACCTACCAACAAGTGAATCTAAAAATCAAGTGAATAAAAAAATCATATGAACAGAATGGACTGCTGAATATAATAGAATCAGGGACATATAAAAGGAATGGGCTGACAATTCTCAGGGGGAGGTAGTGTGATGCTTGCAGGAAGAGATTGGACAAAAATTTTATACCTCTGGATGAAGACAGTGTGGGGGTTATGGGCATGGGATGGGGTGGGAATCAGGTGGAGGGGAACTATGCGGGGGGGAGAGAAAAACATCTGTAATAATCTGAACAATAAAGATTTATTTAAAATGCTTTATGATCCATGCAAAATATGTCTGCATGCTGGCTATAACACTTCGGTTTTCAGTCCATGGCCTCTGCTCTACGTGGAATGTCTCTCAAGTCTCCATAGAACTAATATTCTATGATCTACCCTGGGTCTAGTTTTTATAGCAAAATCTTCTACGTTATTAACAGCTATTAATATTGAAATGGAGAAGGCTAAAGGAGGAGCAGGAAAAAGCAGGGGCCTACCATGGGGTTAGAGCTGCCTCTGGAGTTTCTGCAACCCATAGGAACTGCCTTGCACATCTTATGCCTTTGGACAGGGCCTAAGGCAACATTGTGTCCCAAAGAACTATTTGCAAGAATAACAAGAAAGCAGGCATGATGACTACTGACTGGGCTGCTGCCTACCAAACTAGACATTTTAAACCCTGTTTAGAATTAGTGTCACTATGCTAGCTTATCTGCACCAATAGCAATGCCTCCCCCATAGTGATGTAATTGTTCCCCTTCCCTTTCTCATAAATACATATCTTGTCTTTGTCTCCTAAAGGCAGCACCATTTGAGCTTCTGCATGAATCAGTGCATCCAGAATAGTTATAATTTTTATCTCAAATAAATGCCGTTGCCTCGCACTTTGGCCATTTATTTTTAGGTTAACACCTCTTAGGAGGAATTTTTCTTTCAACACATCAATGAACAGGTATTGTAGTTTATATCAGTCTCTTATAAAATTGGTTACCATCAATCAGATTCTCCCATATCATCTCCCAGCCTCCTCTGCTCTGGGTCTGAAAATCCCGCGAACTGCAGAGCTGAGGTGCAGACCTGGAGAGAAGGGATCCTGGCAAGGCACTATCCATCTGCAAGGCCTGCCTCAGTGGGCTGACAGCCCCCTCTGGTCTTCGGAAGTAGCTTTTTTTCCGATGAAAGGCTGGGGCTGCAGGAGCAGCAGCTCCCTATCTGGATTTCCAGAAAATGACAGGCAAGTCGAATCCCTGATTGGCTGTATAATGGAAACTTGAATCCCATACTCCCAGCTTGATCTGCCAGAGGAAGCAATCTGAGCCATCAAATGGAAAACAAGTTTAGAAGTCTGAGGGCCACAGACAGTGGATTAG
Organism: Antrozous pallidus; assembly: GCA_027563665.1. Lineage (NCBI taxonomy): Eukaryota > Metazoa > Chordata > Mammalia > Chiroptera > Vespertilionidae > Antrozous > Antrozous pallidus. The sequence goes on from CM050513.1 coordinate 27,673,535, forward strand.
AGGCCTCCTCACTCATCTGAAGAACATTTGTGTGGAGGGTGAGGGAAGCAGGGAGATGATCATGGAAAAGAAGGGTCAATAAGAAACGGCAGGCAGTTTTCTGCCAAGAAACAGAATTCTGCACCCACCCATAAAGAATGGTGTCATGACAGCTACTGGGTCCTCTTTTGCCTCCATTTGCTTTTGTGAAAAAATGAGGACAACTATGGCATCTACCTCACTTGGTTGTTCTACTGATTCCGTAGGATACGTCAAGCACTTTCCCATCCAGGCTCGACATTCTTTTGTGTCTCTTGAAGGACTAGGTCCAAGGCTTTGCTTGACCAACCTCCTTCCAAATCAAGAGGCAATAACACGAACAAGGAAGGACCTTAGGAAGTTACCTGGTCCAATCCCCTTTGTATATGCAGCATTCCATAAATGAGCTAAATAAGAAGGTGAGGATCAAGCAAGAAGAAAAGAGGATTTAAACAACAGATTTGTGAAATTCTATAGAAAGGTTCTATAGTACTGAGGCCTTGCATTCCTGGCACTCACCACTTCTCCAAACCCACATCTCTCATTCCAGATCATGAGTGCCCCTTTCTGGGGCTGGTGCCTGAGCACCCTAAGCTGTGCGAGTCAAACTTAGCAGAAGCCCTATCATATTTTTAAGATCTTTAACTCTAGTGCGGGGCATGAGCGAGTGGTAGTAAACGTCACCTGCTGCACCTATATCCCCCACCAGCATTTCTCAGGGCTGAGGTATCCTCCGGACTGGGAGTCACTGCACGTAATGAGAGAAGTTATGGGTGCAAAAGCCTAGACAAGTAGACACAGGAAAAGGTCTGAGAGCCATTATGGTGGCCTCCAGCTTCATATGAATTGAAATTGCTGTTAAGTGTGAAGTACACCAGCAGATTTTTAACTTCGTATGAAAAAGAGTGTAAAATACCTAATAATCATTTGCTATTCTTTGCATGCTATAATGATAATACTTTTAATATACGGGGTTAACTAAAATATATTACTTTAACATGTTCATTTTTGTTTTTTAAAGGCAGAACATTTACAATTACACACAGGGCTCACACTAATGTGCTAGATGGCATTGCTGCAGGCCAGCTTTCTGTGCTCCTTTCCTTCTCACACTGCTACCCCATGGCCAATTCCCAGCCTTCATATGAGTGAGCAGTGATGTGGTTGGGGTGCTAACTAGCTATTCCTGGGCCTTTACTACTCTGGAAAAGAACGTAAAATCATATTTTTGGGGGGAAGGGGTCAGTGATATATTCCCCACCCACCCAATGATCAGAGCCAGAAACACTTCTGGCCTTAGATTGCTAGGCCCCTTCCCACGCCCTCACCCGCCCAGGCCCCCGGAGCACCAGTCCCAGAAAACCACTGTTGAGGTCAATGGGTTCTCAATGCAGCTGAGCTACCTAACCAGCTCTGGGGTTTCCTATTTTTTATTTCCAGGCATATATCTATCTTGGTGTCGGGCTGGAGGCTCTTTGAAAATGGAGATCTTTTTTTTTTTTTCTGTCCATAGTACCTAGCTGTGAATCTACATCCTTAGGACAGAGACAATAATTATTTGCTGAATGAGCCCATAAAAGACTTAATGGACTTCAGTTTACCTGTGAAGACATTAAACTAAATAATCTCAAAGGCTCATAGAATTTTAAAAAGTTAAAAGGAAATTTAGGATCCTCTAATCCACTAATTTTAAATCCAATCAGAAACAATGAATTTTTATAACATTTTATAGTACTGCTAGAGGCCCAGTGCATAAAATTTGTGCATGGGTAGGGTCCCTAGCAGCTGCTGGCTGCCAACCAAAGCCTCCCTTCGCACCCGCCTTCGCCTGGCACCACCCACTCACCTGCTCCACCATCCTGCCATTCTCCCACTCTTATGGAGGCCCATAGGGGCTGGTAGCACCTACTGCCACCCACTACTAGCCCAACATCGCTGCTGCCCACCATGTTCTACGCTGCTTCCTGGTGATCAGAGCACATCTAACTATCGATTATTGGTCAAACTCCCATGCATGAGGGCAATTTGCATATTAGCCATTTATTATATAGGATATTTACTAACCTGATATAGAGTAATATAACCTACCTATAAACACATTTTTAAATTAATGTACAAACTATAATATAAAAAAGAAAAGAATGTTTATAAAACATATGTTTTTCAATATATAAATACTCTGCACAACCATTTTAAAGGTCAATGGAGACTTGGATTCACACACATAGAATTACCAGGAAAGTGATCACTACAGTGTAGACTAAACAAGTGTGTTGTTTTGGTGACTCAATCATTAGTATTTGCTATTGGTGATATGATTTTCTGAAATGATGAATAATTTGTTTCAGTTCTGAACAAAATTCTATGAGCCTTTGAGATTATTTAGTCTAATGTATAAAGTATAATCTTACCTTGATTTATACATATTCCTATACAATTTGGTGTATATTTTTAAACGTGTGGAAACGATTATATATTTTTATATAAAACAAAGTTGGATTCTTTGCATATTCAGCAGGACATAAAATCCATGCAGGTTGTGAGACAATTCTTGGAGGGATCATCCAAAATATTATTTAGCAGCTCTACCCATGCCCATCGAATGTTGCCAGCACTCTATCCCCAATCACTGTGACATCTAAAAAGCACCCCCACAGATTGCTAAAAGTACCCAAGGGGGTAATTCCAACCTCTGTAGAGAACCATTGACAGGCCAAACCTTTTAATCACTGGCATAATTTAAAAAACATGTGGGGGAGAGGCCAGATATGACATAGTAAGTTTTTATATTCTATTTTGAAGGAAAAGTTGTGCATATATATACATTATCACAAAATGAATGGAACCACGCACTTTGGTTTCACAATCTATATGGTTGATTTCACCCATCCTTACTGGTTCTGTCGTGTTTCACATTATAAAAATGATGTCCTCTGAGAGGCTCTGCCTGTATCCTTAATTGACAAATGAGGCCTAGCGGCTCAGAGAGCCTGCAGTGGGCTAAGCTGAAGAATCCTGGCCTCAGGGCTGCCAGTTTTATGTTTTTAGACTTGTTTCTTCTGGAGTCTAAGACGTCACAGCAGAAATTGTACTAGTTGCAACACTTCTGACTCCAACTGCAGTGTTACATTCGGTCATTAGTGCTTACATATGGTTCTGGATTCATGATGAGGGTATGTTACATATTTCAATCCCTCAAGCCACTTAAATTACAGTTGGATTGGATTCCTATTGGCCAATTCCATTTGAACCTTCCTTACTTGGGGGGGAGAGGGTTGATGGAATATGGACTCTATCCATTTCATTCCGAACCTGCATACACAGAAGGTGAAGCTGCTCCTCTCCATGTCCTCCATCCCCAAACCGCACATGGGGAACCCATCCAGTTCTTCAGAGGATTTGCCTTGCCTAGCTCACAACGCCGTGTGTGTACTCACTCAGTGGGAACAAATCTGCTCATGCCAGGAAACTAGATCCTGTTTTAATGACAGTAGTTATGGCAAAACAATATGTCTAACAGCCAGCACCAAAGTATCGTTGGTACTTTGTGGCTGGCATTGCTTCAGCAGAGAATCGGCGGGCAGCTGAGAAACCTCACATGACCACCAGGCTCTGACAGTCAGCTCTTGCTTCCCTTATATGTCTATACCCCTCAATTTAAACATTTGGCCTGAAGGGCAATTTCCTGTGGCTTCAAGACAATTTATTTTCTATGACAACAAGGGTGGTTCTGGACTCTAATCTGCTCCCAGGTTCTTCACAAATACCTTAGAAACACCTTTTTGTTTTTTCCCCAACTTACATTCTTTCCCTTTGCTGGGTGGCTCTAAGCTCATCCTACCCCTTCCCTGGCTCAGCTTCATGCCCTTCCTCAGGCCAGGGATTGCCCAATGTCCACAGAACCAAGGCCAAGTGTGCATCAAGCCAGAAACTGCCCCTTGTTGCTGGTACTGGACCACAAAGTGCTCTTGGCTTTGAGATAATCTGTCAGACAGACCCCAGTACATGAGCCAGAGACCTTAATCTAAAATGTTATAGGACAAAAGAAGCCAGCTACATTGCTCATCAGTTTCTCCAACAGGCATGGATAATGTGAATGTGAGAAAAGGTATATATACACAGATACATGAAGGAAAAATGAAAGGAAAGAGAGAGGAGTTTCTGTCCCATTTTCCCCTGATTACATGTAATTCCATGTCACAGAAATGAGACAAGAAAAGCTTCCAAGCAAGAGGTGGAGGATAAAAACATAGTGTTCCATTTAGTTTTTAGTGCTCCGTAGAAGCCCAAAGACTATATGCTCGACAATGTCTACACTATTGTGCTAGATTCAAGTTCAAGGGATTTGGCCACTCTGGACATGTTTGCATGTCTACATTTTTAGCATCTTGTGGAAAAGGGAAAGGGATTCTGACACACTCAATTTCAAATTATATAATAGGTGTTAGCTCTTATTTAATGATATAATCCCCTTTATTCTATCAGATATTGGCAAGGTTTTCTGTGCACCATTTTAACACTTTGTGGTGCAATTCTCTTATAATTTAACGTATGTCACTTAAATTTATATTTCCTGATTTTTCTTCCGACACTAATTTGAATCATGCCAAAAAAAAAAAAAAAAAAAAAACGTTAAAGAGGAGAAATTTCATGCAGGACAAAAAAGGAGATTACATTTGGGCAATCCTTAATTATAGTCAGCATTTTACATAACAATACAGGATATGGCAAAAATCAACTCAAGATGCTGTATAGTGCAATTGCATTACAACTAACCAAGTCCAGACCAAAATTTTACAACTGTAAATCATGGACTGAAATAAAACTCAATGAAATTCTGACTTGAGCCAGAGTTTTCAACCCTTGAATTTAGCAACAAATTATTATTTTTAAATATATTTTATTGAATTTTTATAGAGAGGAAGGGAGAGGGATAGAAAGTGAGAAACGTTGATGAGAGAGAACATCAACCAGCCGCCTCCTGCACATCCCCTACTGGGTATGCGCCTGAAACCAAGGTACATGCCCTTGACCAGAATCGAACCTGGGACTTTTAGTTCACAGGCCAGTGCTCTATCCATTGAGCCAAACCGGTTTCAGCAGCAATAAATTATTATTAACTTTGCATAGGATAGACAGTAAGGGAGAAAATATTACATTTCTTTGAACCAATCCATGGTTATAAAGGACAGCTAACTGGTAAACAGCTAGATTTTTAAATAATAATGTCACTTTTAATTAAAATTGATACATCTACAGAAACAGAAACTATGTCTGAATAACATTATTGGTACTTAAAGTAAGAATAAAAACAATATTTATCATTTATTAAAGCATAGTATGAACTGGTTAGTTGTTTAGGTAGTTTATGTGCATCAACCTATTTGATTTTTTATTTTATTGTTTAAGGTATTACAAATAGTAGTACGTATCTCTCTTTTTTCCCCCTCCATTGACCTGCCCTTGGCCCCCCTATCTTCACCCCTCCCCACTTTGCCCCCTTGTCTTGCATCTATAGGTTGTGCTTACATGCATTCATACAAGTCCTTTGGTTGATCTCTTGCTCCTTCAACAATCCCCTACCTTCCCGCTGTAGTTTCACAGAATGTTTAATGCTTCTTTGCCTCTGTCTATTTTTGTTCAACAGTTTATAATGTTCTTTATTATCCATAAATGAGTGAGATCATGTGGTATTTATCTTTCGCTGACTGGCTTATTTCACTTAGCATAGTGCTCTCCAGATCCATCCATGTTGTTGCAAATAGTAAGAGTTTCTTCTTTTTTACCACAGCATAGTATTTCATTGTGTAGATGTACCACTGTTTTTTAATCCACTCATCTGCTGTGGATTAGGTTGTTTCCAAATCTTAGGGGTGCATATATCCTTTCTGATTGGGGTTTCTGGTTTCTTGGGATATGATCCTAGAAGGGGGATTTCTGGGTCAAATGGGACTTCCATTTTTTAACTTTTTGAGGAAACTCCATACTGTCTTCTACAGTGGCACACTAGTCTGCATTCCCACCAGCAGTGCACAAGGGTTCCTTTTCTCCACATCCTCACCAGCACTTGTTGTTTGTTGATTTGTTGATTATACATTCTGACAGATATGAAATGGTATCTCATTGTTCTTTTGATTTGCATCTCTTGGATGATTAGTGACTTTAAGCATATTTTAATATGTCTCTTGGCTTTCTGAATATCCTCTTTCAAAAAGTTTCTATTTAGGTCATTTGCCCATTTTTTTATTGGATTGTTTATCTTCCTTTTGTTAAGTTGTATGAGTTCCTTGTAAATGTTGGAGATTAAACCCTTATTGGAGATAACATTGGCAAATAGGTTTGTTCTCCCAATCAGTGAGATTTCTTGGTTTGTTTGGTTTTTTATGGTTTCTTTAGCTATGCAGAAGCTTTTTATTTTGATGTAGTCCCATTTGTTTATTTTCTCTTTAGTTTTCATTGTCCTAGGAGTTGTATCAGTAAAGATATTGCTACAACAAATGTCTGCTATTTTGTTGCCTAAGGCTTTTCCTAAGATTTTTATGGTTTCCCACTTTTACATTTAAGTCTTTTATCCATTTTGAGTTTATTTTTGTGTATGGTATAAGTTGGTGATCTAGTTTCTTTCTTTTTCTTTTTTCTTTTTCTTTTTCTTTTTTTGCGAGTATCTGTCCAATTTTCCCAACACCATTTATTGGAGAGATTGTCTTGTCTCCATTGTATGCTCTTGCCTTCTTTGTCAAATATTAATTGAGCATACTGTCTTATGTCGATCTCTGGGTTCTCTGTTCTGTTCCACTGATTTATATGTCTGTTCTTGTGCCAGTACCAGGTAGTTTTGAGAACAGTGGCTTTGTGGTATTGATGTCTAGTATTGTGATCCCTCCAACCTGTTCTTCCTTTTCAAGACCGCTATAGCTATTTGGGTTCTATTTTTACTCCACATGAATTTTTGGAGAATTTGTTCTTGATCTTCGAAATATGCTGCTGGTATTTTAATGGGGATTGAGTTGAATTTATTGATTGCTTTGGGTAGTATGGACATTTTAATGATGTTGAGTCTACCAATCCATGAACATGGTATATTCTTCCATTTGTTCATGTCTTCCTCTATCTCTTTTATTAGTGTCCTGAAATTTTCTGAATACGCGTCTTTTGTCTCCTTGGTTAAGTTTATTCCGAGGTTCCTTAAATTTTATTGTTACAATGGTAAATAGGATTGCTTTTTAAATTTCACTTTCTGTGAGTTCATTATTGGTGTGTAGAAAAGCCATAGACTTTTGGTTGTTAATTTTGCATCCTGCTACATTTTGAATTCATTATTAAGTCTAGTAGTTTTTTCATGGAGTCTTTGGCTTTTTCTATGCAAATAAGAATAGTTTTATTTCTTCTTTTCCAATTTGGATGCCTTTTATTTCTTTTTCTTGTCTGATCGCTATGGGTAGTACTTCCAATAGTATGTCAAAGAGGAGTGGGCATCCCTGTCTTGTTCCTGTTCTTAGGGGACCTGGTTTTTGTTTTTGCCCATTGAGTATGATGTTGGCTGTGGGGTTGTCAAATATGGCTTTTATTATATCCTATTTCCACAGGTATGATTCTTCTATTCCCACCTTGCTGAGAGTTTTTATCAAGAAAGGGTTTTGCTTTTTTTGCATCAATTGATATGATTACATGGTTTTTATCTCTTAGTTTGTTTATGTGATGTATCACATTTATTGATTTACGAATGTTGTACCATCCTTGCATCCCTGGGATAAATCCCACTTGGTCATGGTGTATGATCTTTGTAATGTATTGCTGGATTTGATTTGCTAGAATTTTGTTGAGGGTTTTGGCATCTATGTTCATAAGGGATATTGCCCTGTAATTCTCTTTCTTTGTATTGTCTTTATCTGGTTTTGATTAGGGTAGCTGGCTTCATAGAAAGAACTTGGAAGTGCTCCTTCCTCTTGAATTTTTTTGAATAGTCTGAGGAATAAAAGTTTTATTTCTTCTTTGAATGTTTGATAAAACTCCCCTGTGAAGCTGCCTGGTCCAGGGATTTTGTTCATTGGAAATTTTTTTATTACTGTTTCAATTTCCTCCATAGTTATCAGCCTATTCAGATTTTTTAATTTCTTCTGGTTCAGTTTTGGAAGGTTGTATTTTTTTAGGAATATGTCCATTTCTTCTAGGTTGACCAGTTTGTTGGAATAGAGTTGCTCATAGTATTTTTTTACAATTCTTTATATTTCTGTGGAGTCTGTTGTTATTTCACCTCTTCCATTTCTGATTTTGTTTATTTGGGTCCTCTCTCTTTGCTTCTTGGTGAGCCTGGCTAGAGTTTCATCAATCTTGTTTATCTTTTCAAAGAACCAGTTCTTGGTTTTATTGATCTATTGGGGGGAGGGGGTTGTGGGTTTTTTTTTATTTGTTTGTTTGTTTATTTGTTTTGTCTCTATGTCATTTATTTCTGCTCTGATCTTTATTATTTCCTTCTTCTGATCACATGGACCTTTTCTTGTTGCTCTCTTTCTAATTCTTCAAGTTGCAGAGTTAGATGATTTATTACCAGTTTTTCTTGTTTTTTGAGGTAGGTCTGTAATGCTATGAACTTCCCACTCAGGACTGCTTTTACTGTGTCCTAAAGATTTTGGATTGTTGTGTTTTCATTGTCATTTGTTTCCAGGATGTGTTTTATTTCTTCTTTGATCTCTTTGGTAACTCATTCATTGTTTAATAGTGTGCTATTCAATCTCCAAGGGTTTGAATTTTTGTGATTGCTTTTACTATAGTTGGTTTCTAATTGGATGCCATTGTGATCTGAGAAGGGGCTTGATATAATTTCCATCCTCCTGAATCTGGAGAGAGTTTGCTTGTGACCCAATATATGGTCTATCTTCGAAAATGTTCCATTGCACTTGAGAAGAATGAATATTCTATAGTTTTTGGGTGGAATGTTCTAAAGATGTCAATTAAGCCCATTTGATCTAGATTGGTGTTTCTTTACTAATTTTTTGTCTAGAGAATTTATTCAGTGATGTTAATGGGGTATTAAAGTCTCCTACTATGGTTGCGTTGCTATCGATCTCTCCCCTGATATCTTCTAGAAGTGTTTGTTTGTTTGTTTGTTTGTTGTGTATTTGTGTGCTCCTGCATTGGGTGCATAAATGTTTACCAGAGTTATATCCTCTTGTTGTATTAATACATTTAGAATTATGAAGTGGCCTTAATTGTCTCTTGTTATGGTCTACACTTGGAGGTCTATTTTTTCAGATATAAGTATTGCTACCCCAGATTTTTTTTCATTTCCATTTGCCTGATAGATATTTTCCATTCCTTTCACTTTCAGTCTGTGTGAGTCCCTTGTTCTGTGAGGTGGGTCTCCTGTAGACAGCATATGTATGGGTCATGTTTTCTTACCCATTCACTCATTCAATGTCTTTTGATTGGAGCATTTAATCCATTTACATTTAATGTTATTATTGATAGGTACTTGTTTGTAGCCATTTATGCCTGTGTTCCTTTCTCCCTTTCTATTTCTTCTTTTTACAGCATTCCCTTCAGCATTTCTTGCATTGCTGGCTTGGTAGTGATAAACTCCTTTAGCCTTTTTTTGTCTGTGAAGCTCTCAATTTCCCCTTCAATTTTGATTGAAAATCTTGCTGGATAGAGTATTCCTGGATTCTGTCCTTTGCTTTGCATCACTTTGTATACCTCCTTCCATCCCCTTTTAGCTTTCTGTGTTTCTGTTGAGAAATCATTTGATAATCTGATGGAGGATCCTTTGTAGGTAACTCTCTTTTTCTCTCTTATAGACTTTAAGATTCTCTCTTTGTTGTTAACATTTGCCATTGTAATTATGATGTGTTTTAGTGTGGGTCTTTTGGGGTTCATCTTGCTAGGACTCTCTGTACTTGTGTAACTTTTTTCATCCCCATATCTGGGAAGTTTTCTGTCATTATTCAAATAAATTTTCTAATCCTTGCTGCTCTTCTTGTCCTTCTGGCAGCCCTATTATACATATATTACTTTGTTTAATGTTGTCCCAAAGCTCCCTTAGGATCTCCTCCTGCTTTTTAATTTTTTTTTTCTCCAGTTGCTGTTCAGATTGAACTTTTTTCTCTATCTTATCTGCTAACTCACTAATTCGGTCCTCTACCTCTTCTAGTCTACTGTTGAAATCTTCCATGGTGTTTTTGATTGTAGTTATATCACTTTTCATTTCTTCCTGATTTTTGCATAAGTTGTTGATTTTCTCATCCATCTGGTGTATGAACTGTATAACCATTACTTTGAATTCTTTTCCTGTCATGTTGCATGCTTCCATTTCATTTATTTCCTTCCATGGCAACTCCTCATTTTCTTTCCTCTGGGGATTGTGACATCTCCCCATTCTGACTATCACCAGAAGGTTCAAATGTTGAGTGAGTTGTGTGGGCCTGAGCCATGTGTAGTAGGAGCTTTGCACTACCCGAGTGTTACTCAAGAGCTCTGTGCCCATGCTGGCTGCCCCCGGAGTGTCCGCGATGGCAGCAGGGCTCCACCATCTAAAACTGCCCAGTTTGGCTGCTCTTTGGAAGACCTACAGGATATAACTGTCACTAGCTCATACATACACACACATACCACATGTCCACACACTCCTCTATTGCTCCCTCACTCTATCACACTCTCTCCCTCCCTACCTTCTTGCCGGTCGCCGAGTTCAGCCTTCTTATTTGATTTTATTGCTGAATAATATTTTATCACATGAATGTACCAAAGTTTATTCATTCAATTATTGAAGGAAATCTTGGTTACTTCCAACTTTTGGCAATTATGAATAAAGCTGCTAGAAACATCCATGTGCAGGTTTTGTAAGGACTTAAGTTTTCAACTCATTTCCCAGGTGCAGGATTTCTGGATCATATGGTAAGATTATGTTTAGCTTTTTTAAAAAAGAGCCCACTATCTGCCAAAGTGGCTGTACTATTTGCCTTCTCACATTTTAATGTGTTTTTATTTATTGGAGGAAAGGAGAGGGAGAAAGAGAGAAAAAAAATAACATTGATGTGACCATGGCTGGGCTTCCTCCTGTACACCACCTAATGGGGATCAAGTCCCCAACCTGGGCATGTGTCCTCACAGGGAACTGAATTTCTGGTGCATGGGATGATGCTCAAGCAATTGAGCCACACCAGCCAGGGCTCTTAATCCTTTAATAGCACTTTAATATACAGTTTACAACTGTAACCCATATGAGAAAACTGAGACTCTGAAAGGTTAAATAACTTGGTCAAAGTCACACACCAGAGTAAGAGTTAATGCTGGAATTACAGCGTGGGTTGGTCTGGCTTTAGAGTTGGTGATCTTTCTACCAACCTATTCAGTGTCTCTGAGCAAACCAACACTCAGCTAGGCAGGGTCCTTCAAGGGTGCATGTGTATGTAGCCAATGTCCACTGTATATATTAATGTCCCTGTCCTGAGTCTAAAGCCAGACATCAGAAAATGTCTGGTTGTACAACTTTCTACCTTCCCCTGAATCATAGAGTCAGTGTCCCCTTCTTCCCAGCCATATCTCCAGGGAGGGTTACTAGGGGAGTGAATACCGTATAGCAGAGGACAGGCATTAGACATATAGGTCTCAATACAAATCTAGGTGTCCTTTGCTATCATTGAAGTTTGCATTGTCATGCCCAAAAGCAATTTCAGTAATACAAACATTGTACTAACCAAAAGTCCCAGCATTGGTCACTGGCTGACACTTGTAAGTTGTTTTATTAGAATCTATTTAAGATAAATATCAAAGACTCACACATGGATGCTAACTAAGGGATTTAGTCACTTAAACTATTTCTAAGATGTTTAGCTCCATACAGGGGAGTTTTGTATTGCACTGCTGAGGGGTGGTCTGAGATAATCCTTATTACCAACCAGAGCAGAAATTAACTAATTATTAACCAGGACAGGATAGTTAACTAATCACCACAACATAAAGCTCAGGTATTAGGGAGGAATGATAGGCAGTGTGGATAGAAGGAGCACGGGACATGACTCGCTGTTAAGAATGGGTTTAAGGCCCAGCCCTGTCACTTAGCATGACCTTAAGGCATGAACTGGAAACTATTCCACCATCTGGAAGGTGGGACTATTTGCCACAGAATAACACACTTATCAGATATACTGTATACTGCAAAGGGTCTAGTGCAGTGGTCAACAAACTGTGGCTTGCGAACCACATGTGGCTCTTTGGCCCCTTGAGTGTGGCTCTTCCACAAAATACCATGACCTAGGCAAGTCTATTTTGAAGAAGTGGCATTAGAAGTTTAAGTTTTAAAAAAAATTGGCTCTCAAAAGAAATTTCAATTGTTAAACTATTGATATTTGGCTCTGTTGACTAATGAGTTTGCTGACCACTGGTCTAGTGCAATTCTCTATTCATAAAGCATATAAGTCCCTTCCCTTTCTTCTCCTTTCAACAATTCCAGCTATATTAGTCAAACCAGCTTTCAAACAGGCACAAAATGTCCCACTTCAAGAGGTAACACAATCTGATATAGCATGGAGAAATAGCTTTAAAAACTTAGGAAGAAGTGTGATGCTTGTTCTCATGGATAATACAATTTAGTTAATTTAGGGAGCATGCTTTACACAGAAATTTGGACTATCACAGAAGCACCACTCTTTGTAGACAGTTATTTCTTTTAAAAGTTTATACAAGTTTTTAGCTGCTGGTTGAGGTTATAGGGGACTATTTCTTTTGGCTTTCAATTGTAGAAGTGGCTAGGTTTCTATCAGGAAGAACACAGGTAGAGGGGAAGGGATGAGAATGCTGAATATAAAACCAGGCTCATTCATGGAAATCTTATGCCCATGCCTTCATTTGCCAACAGAGGACTATGGATTTAATTCATATTAAATTCATATTTCCATCTATGTAGGAAAGGAAAAGAATAATGTGTAAATCAACTATGCTATAATGCCCACTCACTCTGTATTCAAAAATCAAAATCCTTACTTAAAATGTTTAAGTAATAGTTGTTGACTCCAGGAAAGAAGATACCTACCCCAAGAATTCCTGGTGGCTAACTGGGTTCAAATTTATGAACAAAGCCTAGCAGCCTTTCTAAACAGGTTTCATGCAAGCCATGCTTCAGAGAGAAGTCTGCACTGAACTGCCTGCCTGCACTTAGTTCCTGTCTTACCCTTATAAAGGAGTTCCTGGAATCCTATTTCAATCAATAGGACTGAGATGTTCACTGTCTAATTGCAGCTATATCCTCATTAGCATTTTCACTGACCAGTCAGAGAAACTCTATTCCAACAATCAGGACAATGCTTTTTGGACCAATCAAACTGTGAAGATTTGGAGTTCTCCTCTGAATCAAGGACCAATCAAGGACCAAGGGTGGGGACTTCTTCCTGTATAAATTAGCTCCCTTCTAGATCCCAGGGCACACTTTCTCCTTCCATTGAAAACTGAAGACCCTGCTGGAGCTGAAACACCAAAGCAGTCTCTCAGGGACAGAGTGGAGCAGAACAGGAGGAGTGGATCAGAGCATAGTGAACCAGACTGAGTCAGAGCAAAGCTGTCTAACCAGAGAGCTGCCTTGCTCGAGGGCTGCCTCACAGCCTGCTGTTCCATAATTGAGCTGTAAAACTAGTGAGCTATTCCATAGCTGTGCTATATCACAATTGAGCTATTTGCACTGAATGATTTCCTTCTTCACCTCACCCCAAATAAGAGATTCCTGAATTTCGTGCACCAGGCCTCTCGTATACATCTATTATAATAAAGGCATAATATGCTAATTAGACAGAAAGCCGAACGACCTGCCAGATGTCATTCTGGACATCCTTCTGGATGAAGCTGCAGGCAGAGGGGGCTGAGGCAGAGGCAGTTTGAGGCTGTCAGGCAGGCAGGCAAGCAGTTGGGGGTGATCAGGCAGTCAGGCAGAGGGGGTCAGGGGTGATCATGAAGGCAGGCAAGCAGTTAGGGGCAATCAGGCAGGCAGGCAAGTGCTTATGGGCAAGTGGTCCTGGATTGCAAGAGGGATGTCTGACTGCAGGTTTATAGGATCAGGCCTAAACCAGCAGTCAGACATCCCCTGAGGGGTCCTGCATTTTAAGAGGATGCAGGGCAGGCTGAGGGATGACACCCCCCCATGCACAACTTCATGCACCAGACTTCTAGTACTATCTAATAAAAGAGTGACATGCAAATTGACCGCACCTCCACTACATCCACAAGCCACGTCCGCAAGCTACGCCCACAAGCCAATCAGGTGCAAATATGCAAATAAACCCCAACCAAGATGGCTGCGATCACTGAAAGCAGGAGGGAGGCTTGGGTTTCCCTGGTGATGGGGGAAGCTAAGCTTTCCACCTGCCCTTGCCAGCCTAAGCCTCCACTCAGTGCCACAAAGTTTCAATTATAGAAGATACATAATCCCAACAGAAATGGCAGCAGCCACAGAGCTGGAGAGAGCAGAGGCTAGGGTTGCCTCAGCAATGGAGGAAGCCAAGCTTATGCAGCCCTAGTGGGCCTAGACTTCCACTCCAGGCTACAAAGTTTCAATTATAGATTTAATGTTATTCAGTAACAGTCATTAAAACATGTTTTATTAAATCATGTCATGAAACATTTTATTTTCACACATATCAGTCTTCATCTTTAAACGTATGAACTGTGTTATGTTTTCTACCTCCTATTTTAAAAATCATTTTTAAAAAATATTTAGATGTCAAGTTATAAACTTGAGAAAGTACATCATTTTAAACAATCCTTTGGGAGGCATCTAGTTTGAAGTTTGAAGACCACTGATCTACACCTATTGCTATGAAGGTGATGCTTCTGCTTTGTGAAGTTGAGCTGAAAATGAATTTTCTGGGATCAGCTCTACTGTATCTAGTAGGAACCCCAACTTTCTGGCACATGAACAGCACCCTTCTTTGACTTCCAGCATTAGGAAAACTATTTAATTTTCATTTAGGATAGGAGAGAGTGTCCAATTACTATCTTCAAGCATTACCCACTATTTATAAAACAATCTGGCCTCCATGGTATAACCTTCAGGAATCCAAAAGTCTCACCTTGATATCCTCTAAACAGTACCTGTAATAACCCTAGGGTAAAGCAAATACTATGCTTTGCATTCACAACATTGTCCCAAATGAATACAAAGGAGCAGAAGTTGTAGGAGAACAGAAGAAAAGCAGAAGTGGCTCGTTCACTGAATAGCAAACCCTTTGTTTCCAAACCATCAGAGGAACAAAGAATGGCAGTGTGTTGATCTACTACTTTGGTTTTTTAAAAAGGTCAGCTCCACCTGTTTGATGGTAGCTGACATTTTCATTCACTGAACGAAAACAGAGATAGACCTGGAAAAATTTCTCAGGGTAAAAAAAATATATATTGAAATATCTAATCTGCTCATTACCAGCATACTGCCATCACCACCATCTAAGGACACGACAACTCTACCACAGCATCCTGTAGGGGCTTGCTGTCCTTGCCCAGCCAAGCATCTCATTGAGTCATAGACCAGGGCAACCTTTTGAGCGTGGTGTGTCAAAATTCACTGAAAAACTGAGCATAACTTGGGTGGTGTGTCACTTCAAGAAAAAAAAAACACCATAATTTCGTGATATTTATAGTATAAATAACAAAAATGTATAATTGATATATATAACTGTATTTAATAAACCAAAAACTAATTATTTAACTTACCTGCTTAACTGACTTCTTTGTTCATCTATCAGTCAGTTTCTTCTGTTGGTCTTGATATTATTTAACTTGTGTGGGGTGTCATGAACTAAGATAAGTGAGGGGGAAGGGTAATTCTTTAACTAACCTGCCTATTAGTGACTTTTTTGTTGCTGAATTTCATTGGCTAAATCTTCAACTGAAAGTTGGTATTTTGTACACTTCAAGCCCAAGCAAGCGCTACTAACTTCATCTGTCAATCTGTTTCTTTTGTTGATTTTGATATTATTTAATGCTGAGAATAAGGTCTCACAAAAGTACATAGAGGGAAAAATTGTGAGTAAAGCCATTGCTATATTTTTCAGGGTGCTAAAAGTGTCTGGTAATTGGTTCCAGGCACTCCAAATTTCCTGTTCATAGTGGCACTCCTCTTGATTCTCCAAGCAGCACCTTTCCAGATTCTCAGACTTTGACCTCAAGTCATCAAACACCTGAGCCCAGATGCTGTCTTGAAATTCCGCAAGTTGCATCTCTAAATCATCAATTTGCATCCATTGGAAACCATTTAATTCCACTACTGTAGACTACTACATCAGGATACTTAATTATTTTTATGGTCTGTTCTAGGGTCCTAAATTGATTAAATCTATCACTAAACCTATACTTTACATGCTAGTACTTTACATGCAAGGGTTCCATTTCATTTTCTACAGCTGCACTGGCCTTCTCAAAATACTTTGTTACTTGAGGAAAATACTTACAAGTTTTAGTTTCTACATCTCACTTGAAAATTTTAAGTTTACTTTCAAAAGCTTTTATGTATACAAACATAATGTCAATACTTTTGCCAAAACCTTGTAACTTTAAGTTCAGTTCATTAATTGAACAGAGAGATCTATAAAAAACATCAGGGTGTTGACCCACTTATCATCATTGAACTGAGAAAAGTTTCCCAGATCCTTATCCTCAAGAAATACCTTAATTTCTTCAAAGTACTCTTCAAAGCACTCCACAAAGCACTCAAGAACTTTGCCTCAGCTCAGCCATCTTACATTATTGTACATCAGCAGTCCACTGCAGGTGGAATCAACCTCCAGTAAAAGTGCAGAAAATTCTCACTTGTGAAGGGGGCGAGCAGCTATTAAATTAACTATTTTTGTAACAACTGACATTAAGTCATTTAAGTCGGTGAATCCTGCCTTGGCACATAAAACCTCCTGATGGATAATACAATGAAAAGGCACAATCGGATGTCCAATAGCTTCTGTAAATAATTTGACAAATCAGACTTTTTTCCCCATCACCTTTGGTGCCCCATCTGTTGTCACTGACACAACTTTAGAGATATCAATGCTTAGGTCACAGAATGTTTTATAACAACTTTACATATTTTGCTTCCTGATGAACTTGTTGGCACTGATACTAACTTTATCAACACTTCTCTCATTGTGAGACCATCAGAATATTGACCAATAATGCCCAACTGAGCATGTAATGTGACATCAGTAGTTTCATCAAAAGAGATAAAAAATATTTACAATTACTTATGATATCTCTCTTTAATTGATGTTGTATTCGGTCTTTTATGATATTTCTACTGAGTGGTAACTCAGATATTCTCTTAATAATCACACCTTTATTCTGCATATCGTGAAATAGAACTGGTGCACATCTTAGGAGACTTTCTTTAATAAATTATCCCTCACTGAGTGTTTTTCCATGCTGAGCTATGGAGTGAGAAATGCTCAGACTTGTGGATGTTAAATTTTTAGAGCCTTTTATAAATTTAAGAATGGAATTAGATTGGCTCTTATAAAGGTGTAGCTGCCTGAAAATGTATTCCTTACTTTCATCCTCACTTTTTTTCAAGAGCTGGGAATGATTAGTTTCAAAATGTCTATTTATAGTCCACATTCTGCTTGCTACCATTTCAGTACATAGAATGCAAAATGATCTGCCATTTTTTTCTATAATGCCATACACCTCAATCCATGTCTCTTGAAAGTATCAGCTATGGCAACTACCACTGCCTTTACTTAACCTTGGTTTTTTATTTTTTGAGTTCTCCATCAGTGGGGCAGTGACAGAAGATAGAATTATAGATAGCCTGTTAGCCCTGAAGGCAATTAGGGGTTAACTAGCCTAACTGACCACAAGATGGCACATGTAACTGTCTTTTAGGAAAGGGCAGGGTTAATAAGTAGAAATAGGGGTTAATAAGTATTCACATCAGTAATAGTGGTGAAATAGTCTGCACTATGCTGCAAAATGACGTTCCTTATATAAATTAAGATGGCTGCCGCTATTTATAATGTCAGGAAATGGCACTCATAGCACAGGCCCTCGCCTCTCCCAGCCTCTCCCTCACTTAACTCAGTAATGATGGTCAATTAGAAATCCACGACACCCCAGAACAGTAGATTGGATGATGGTTGCTGTGGTTATGTGGTTGCTGGTAATGGTGATCCCAGGGCCCCCAGAGATGCGTCCTCTGCTGCTCCCTGCTCCGCTGTCTGGAAGTGAGGTCAAAGATCCCCTAATGGCCTAACCAGAAGTCCCAGCACTAGACACTCTGTGCCAGAGTTCTGTTGTTTTGGCCTACAGACCTCCAGCTCAGAGTGTCTACACAACACTACAGCAAATGTTTCATTCTCGGCTACTACACCTGGCTGTGCAGTAGCCGAGGATGAAACGTCCTTCTCGGCATGCAGCCTCATACTTCTCTGTATGCGACCGCATGTGGCCGTGTGTCATCAAAAATGGCTACACATATCAGTGCTGACACACGTGTCATAGGTTCGCTTCACCCCCTAACTACCATTTATTAATTCTTGCCACTTTTGTGAAATCAGTATTATTAATCACCTGTTAAAGAGTTCTGGAAAGATAAGGATCAGGGAGGTTAATGCAAGGTCACACACCAGGTATACCTATACTAAGAAGAGATCTGAATCTAGAGTCTTTCCTTCAGTTTTTGGTTCCAAATTACGTGTTTCCTCCCCTCCTCTGCCCATTCCCTGCTCCCCTCTGCCCAGCATGAGGTTTTATTTTTCAACTCTTTTTGTTTGGTGTGAATTGGAAGGGTAACACCCTAATTGGGAAATTAAGAAGCTAGCCACATTTCAACAGTAGAGGAGGGGCGGTGATTTAGAAGGAAACAAGACTGCAATTGTATCGCCTGCCCAAGGGCCTGACCACAGCACTCAGGGCTCATCCTAATGAAAGCACCATGACTCTAGCAGACTCCCAGGGCGCGTTTCATTGTTCTCCTGAGGCCCAGGAAATTCTCTGTTTCCAGCTGGACCTCACATAATCTGGAAATGTCAACTCTTGCCAGATGAGAATTAAAAAGTTCCCTTCAGATATAGCTGGTCTACACCTGGCTGTTGTAATAATACCAACATTCAGATACTTGGAATCAAACAAATGACTAAATGTTTACATTTTTCCCTTATATGTCTGGCATCATTTCAATAGCCTGGATATATTTCAGCTATTGAGAAACATCCTTGTTGACATCACTCTTGTCAAATGCACACAAGTTTCCACAGATAGATTCTAGGCATTAAGGATCATTTTTCTGCCTTCTCTCTCTCTCTCTCTCTCTCTCTCTCTCTCTCTCTCTCTCTCACACACACACACACACACACACACACACACACAAACACACACATACATACACAAACATATACACAAAGGTGTGGGCAAATGTAGATTTACAGTTGTAATACAAATAAATAATACAACAATTAATAAATAAATTAATAATGATAAAAGAATAAACTCTTATGTTTCACGTATTCTCAACTGTAAACCAATGTTTGCCCACCCATGTATATTTAGTTTAAGTGCTTTTTGTAGAATTTTGGTGATATCATAACAAATGACCACAAACAATAGTTTAAAACAACATTTACTTATCTTATAGTTATGTATGTCAGAAGTTGGACATGGGTCTCACAGAGCTAAGATCAAGGGATCAAAGAGGCTGTGTCCCATTTTGGAAGCTCTAGGAAGGATTCTGTTCCCTAGCCTTTTCCACCTTCTACAGACTTCCTTCATTCCTTGGCTCATGGCCCTTCCTTACTGCATCTTCCAAGATAGCAACAATGGATCAACCCTCCTATCACATCTCTCTGATCCTCTCTTCTGCCTCCCTTTTTTATATTTCTTCTATGATTATATTGGGTCCAAAATTCAGTTCTCTAATCATATCTGTAAAGTCCTTTTTGCCATATAAAGTAACATATTCTCAGGTCCTGGAGATTAAGATATGTACAACTTCTTTGGGGGATGGGGGCATTATTCTGCCTACCACAATGAGTTAGTTCCTGCTTTGTTTCACTTATTTTCCATTTCAACTGAAAGTAATTTGAGAGTTCTGCTTCTCAGAATGCCTGGAGAGACAGATCTCCTGAGGTAAGACTTGCTAACAGATTACTGGCAAGGAAAGGCACTTACAGTTTTTTGGATGGTTTCAGATACTTACTGCCAAAAGGTGGATATGGAATGGTTTTAAGATGGAAACCGTATTTGTTAAGGTAGGTAAATATTTCTTTTCTTGCTCACAAACAGCACTGGGCAGAACAGATTGGAGAGGTAGGCCTCCTCCATGATTACAAACGGCACTGCCTAGTCTTATGCACCTTCTGATAGTATGCATTTGAGAGCATTCAGCATATATTCTGAAATATTTAGCCTGAATCTAACCAAGCCTCTAGATCCAACTACTAACTTCAAGAATACAGGAGACAAAAACATCTAAACATCACCACAAGAATAAAAGCACTCAAATCCAGAATGGATAAAATTATGCAAGATAAATGATCCACCCACTTCAACAGTGTGTCCCAAAATAAACAAAATAAAGATTTCAAGTTTAATTTAAAAAGGATCTACTTGTTACAGCATTTTCTACTGATGTCTTGCTGTAAGCTGGAGCGAGCATTCAAAGGCGGATCTATGCTCTACATCTCACAAAGGAAATAAATACGGCCCTGAGCGCTACAGCACAGGTGGTTTTGATGCAACAGCTTATCGACCTGCTGCAAAATCTCTGTCCCAACAGCAAAGAGACTCTGATTTGGCCTTTTCTAGGTGTATAATTCCAATTCACAGATTTAAATATCCATGTATTTCTCTCAGTAACCCAGAACAAAACAGCATTATTTCATACCTTTAATTTGTTCTCATTATCCAAAGTCAACAGCTCAATTGGTTAAGTAACTTAAGAAACCAAAGACTTATTCTGTAAAATATCTTTCATTGGACATTTTCACTGCAAAGGAAAATAGCAGCTTAGGCATGCTCGCCGTTAAATGCTGTGATCTTTCTAACTGAAGACTGTGAGTCATGACTGGCTGGGGAGGGGAGCGAAGAGGAGGTGAACAACAGGGTACTTTCTTTGTGAAAAGGGTAAATAATACACCACAAAATGTTTGGTTGCAAGATATCAAAGATTTGGTCCTGAAATCTAGAGGCAGGAGTCCATTAGAAAATCATCCTAAATAAGATTATATTAATTTGTTAATCAACACCTAAATAAAAATACCTAGTTCTTATGGAACTTTTGGAAATGAACTCCAATGTGAGAAAGAATTATATAAATATCTAGTTCAAATCCCAGGTTTTCCCAGGTCACAGAGAGAAACTCCTTAGCAGTCCTTGGCCTGGACTCATCTATCCTGCCAACTGGGCGTTAAGCAGGGGCGCATCTAGAATGGAGGGACTGGCAGGAAAGTCAGCCACATGGTTCAGTTGAGCTCCGTAGCAATATCACAGTAATAGTAACAGCTGTGACATGACAGGTGTTCAGGAACTGAGCTCTCTCAGTCACTTCCAACCTCAGAGAAAGAATGATGGTTAAGGGCCCAGCCTTTGGGGTCCAATTCCTGACTGCCACCTACTAACTGAGTGGCTTTGAGCAAGTCGCTTGACCTCTCTGTCTCTTTTTCTTCCACTGGACTGCTTAGAACAGTGACTGGCATATTCAGTGACTGCTGTTACTATTCCATTCATCTTACTTCTCACTGTGCCTCTTCACTTACCCTTCACGCCAAGAAAAATAAATAAATAAATAAATAAAACACCTCTGCTTCTACTATAGCTTTACTCATGTTCCCAGCATCGTTCATTCAGCAAATATTACTGGGGAGCCACAAACATAAACCAGAGGTTGCTGCCTTCAAGAAATGTATAATCTCAAAAAAATATACATACCACCAATTACAAATTACGTGTCAACTGCGAAAACTAAGAAATGTACAACGTGCTATCAGACTAGGGAGGAGAGAGTAATTGAGGGATCTCAAAGGGGGGGGTTTCAGGTGGAGTTAAGGAGAGAGGTGAGGTGGCAATGCTTTCGGTGAGGCTTAAATAATGGGAAGATTGTTTCTGATCCTGAGTAAAACTTTACCTGTTCCCTTAATAAATTACCCCAAGCCTGAAAGATGTTACTAGAATGGAAAAATAAAAACAACTAATTCATAGGCTGTTAGGATTGTGGGCTCAATCCTGTGTGCTGCTGAAGACAGGAACCACCTCCTACTGAACTTTCCATTCACCCAGCTGGACACTGACCACCTGTCTGCCAGACATTTGAGACTCATGTGGCTGAACATGTTGCTTTGTTTTGATTTTTTAACATTGCTCTTGGTATATAGATATGTATTACTACAACTTTTTGTGCAATAGAGAAATATTTAGAAGAACTGCAGACATGTTAACACACCAAACACACATAAAATACAACATCAGTAGTTGAGCTACCTATTACAATGGTGTTAAAATTCTTTTGACAAAATGATGCTAGTATGACTTAGATGTAACTCATATGTTAGCTGGGCACTCACTGTCCTTCAAGATGTAGAAAAATGGCTCAACATCCCCCCTCCCCCCAATTCTACAGCCTCTGGAACCCAAAGCCCTTGTCGACATTTTGGGGAGATTGTGCTCTTGGTGTCTCTCTGTAGCTGGACCTGGTGACATGAGTGTTGTCTCCACACTGCACTGCATCTCTGAGCTCACCCCCTGAAACCCACTCTCTGCTGGGCATGCACTAGCAGAGCATACTTCGCAGAGTAGTCAGGGGACCACAAGGAACAGCTGCAAGATCCTTCCTCCTCCTCCCCCCTCCTTAGTTCTTGCATGCTTCCCCCTCTCTCTCTGATCAACCAATAAAAGCTTAAAGTAGCTTTGCCAACATCCAGGCCTTCAGGGTCTCATATTCTTCCTCAAGCACTCATCCAGGTATTTTTCCCAAGACTATTTCCCTCATAAAGCAAATTCTGATACCAGATGTTTGGATAATCACATTTCCTTCCACAGCTCCTAACATTATATGGAAGAGGAGGGGCGGGTCCCAGTGGAAGCAACAGCTGTGCTGAGCAGAGTGGCCAGTGCCAATAGCAGAGGTGATACCAGGATACATCACAGGACCTTAGGCCTAAGCTGCCATGAGCACATTAGACACGCCAAGGGGGAAAGAAAGCTTTGCAAAGGGATAGAGTTCTAACAGATCAGAAGGGTGTGAGCACCAGCACAATGAAAAGAATTAATGACAAAGAGACCCAACTAACCCTAGGGCCGTAGGAAACAGGGGCTTCAAGTAGAAACTCCTAAGAAAAAGTATATCCTTGACAAGGGAAGGTCTAGCCTCATAGAAATGTTTTCATTGATCCAAAAGTAAGTTCCTTAATAGAAGGAATAAGCACTATTCCTGTGACTTTTATATGGTAGCTCATAAAGAATGATCTTGACAAAAGAACAGACTTCTATCTAAATGCAAAAAAGATGTTAATAGCAACTGTTAGCTGTAGAAGGAAATAAAATATATCAATGGCTTCGGTTTATATATAAAGATTTTCCTTTCAATATCATTCTTTGAGAAAAACCCCAAAAGTTATTTTAGAAAATCTCCCCAACCACTCTATCAGGTAGATACAGATAGCTATTATTACACTCATTAGATAAATAGATAAAATTAGGTGATTCTAACTTATACCCAGTCTAGAAGATTCTTAAAGTCCTGACCTAGTCTAGGATGCGACAAAGGAATTTCCTTCTGCCCTCCTCAGAAGGCTAGTATCTGTTCAATTCCCTTGGGTTAGTCCCGGCCTGTCTCGGTTAAACTGGAAACCTTGCCCTTGCCTTAGCTATTTTACAGAGGGTACTCAATTATTACTTGAAAATTATAATTTGATTGTAGTTTTAGTTACATAAATAAGCCTGGGAAAGATCCCATTAAACTAGAAATGTATGAGTTGTTTGTGAACATGAAAAGAAAAACAGAGGGGAAAAGAAAGGAAGGGGCAAGTTCGTAACTAAAAATAGGCAGAAGAAGATAAGAAACAAGTGTGTCTTAGACCAAAGAGCAATGGGGCGGGTGGATCTCTGTGGCTCTTTGCTCAGATCGCAAAGGGTCCTAGTTCTACAAATGAATGGTGTGAAGTTCAAACACTGCTGGAGAAGAGGAGATGCAAGCAGCCACGGAATATTACCGTCTTTCTTAGAAACTGGGAACCTGGACAGGACCCCAAAGTACAACACAGTACAAAGTGCAATCCTCAGCTTTCACCCAGTCCACAAGAGCAAGGGATGGTGTTGGGGGAAGAAATAAAGGGTAAGACTGTATAAATTAGTCCTTCGGAGCAATGTTCCTTGCTCAGAAACAAAAGTCGGCTGTTGGTTCATTCATGTAATGAGTATTAACTTCCTATATGTTCCAGATATTACTCCAGGTACTGGGGATACAGCACTACAAAGATAGACAAGGAACCTGTTCTTCTGGAGTTTACAGTCTAGGCCAGTGGTCAGCAAACTCTTTAGTCAACAGAGCCAAATATCAACAGTACAACGATTGAAATTTCTTTTGAGAGCCAAATTTTTTAAACTTAAACTTTTTCTAATGCCATTTCTCAAAATAGACTCACCTAGGCCGTGGTATTTTGTGGAAGAGCCACACTCAAGGTGCCAAAAAGCTGCATGTGGCTTGCAAGCTGCGGTTTGCCAACCACTGGGCTAGGGGCAAAAATTGAGCACACAAATACATGCAAACTGTTACATAATTCAAACAAACCAGGTTATAGACTAGAATGCGACCTGGACTAAGCGAATATTCCTCTCTGGGGAGGTGACCTGAGCTGAGACCTAAATGAGAGGGAGCCAGCCTATAGTGATCTGTATCCCAGTGAGAGAGAAGAGGACTGCAAACACAGGTTGGCATATTAAGAACAGAAAAGGGCCAGTGCGACTACAGTAGTAAGCCATGGGAGAACGGTAGGAGGATGTAGGCAAGAGCTACATCATGAAGGAGCTTGAATTTTCTAAGTACAATAGAAACCCAATTGAGGACTTTAAGTAGGCAAGTGACAATTTACATTTTTAAAAACCTCCCTGGACTTTCTCTCTCTCTCTCTCTCTCTCTCTCTCTCTCTCTCTCTCTCTCTCTCTCTCTCCCCCCCCCCCTCCCATCTGCAGGGGCAAGCAAACAAGCAGACAGGTTAGGCAGCGATATGAAAGTCCATGAGAGATGTCAGAGGTTTGGACAGGGGAGGTAGCAGAGGAGATGAGAGAAGTAGATGGATTTGCATAAGTTTCGAAGTATTTCAATAGGTCATACTGATAGACTGAATGTGGGCAGTGATGGGGAAAATAAATCATGGCTTGGGACACAAGCAATTGGGTGCATACTGGGGTTATTTACTGAGATGGGGATACAGGGAGGGGCAGGTCTATTGGAGAAAGTAGGAGTGAGATTAAGAGTTCTAATTGGGGTATATTAAACTTGAAAAGCCTCTCAGATACTCAGGTCGGGAAATCAGGTTTAGAGATGTAAACTCACAAGGAGAAGATACGGAAAGCAATTGAACCCACTGAACTACCCAGAGAAAAAATGTAGAGATGTTTAAGGATCAAGCATCTTTCTAGTAGCCAGAGATGAGGAGGAAGAGACTAACCAGTGAGGTGTAGAAAAAGACAAGTGTGGCTGACATCACTAAGAAATTATTCCAAGGAAGCAAAAAGTAACCTAGTATATCAAATGTTGCTGAAAGTCAAGTAACATGAGTAAAAAGAATTAACCACCATGAACCACCAGATATGGCAAAACGCGGGTCAGCGGTGCCCTGGCAGAAGCATTTGCAGTGACTGGAGGGGCTGGAAGCCGATGAAGTGGGTTGCACAGAGAGTGGAGGATGAGGAAGTAGAAGTGGGTACACAAAGAGCTCTTTCTGGGAGCTCTCCAATGAAAGGAGAGCAGAGAAATGAAGTAAATATGATAGGAGATAAGGAATGTTTTTTGCTGGTTTTTCTAACTTTTTATTTTCAAAGATATAGAAAAGTAGAGAGAACAGTAAATGAATCTTGCATGTCACCTGATTTTGACATTTATCAACTCCTCATCACACTTCTTTAATCTATTCTCTCACTCATTCCCAACTCCACACCCACAGGAGTATTTTGAAGCAAATACCAGACATTATTTCAAGGAAAGATTATTTTTTATTTTGATTTGCATTTAAGTGAGAAATATTATTTGTTATTACACACACACACACACAGTCCTGTGTGTGTGTGTGTGTGTTGTTTTCACTGGGAAAGTTCCAGCTCCACCTCTTTAACAGACTGACCCCAATAAAAGCTATAAACATTATTTTTCCTAGAGATTCTAAAATTGTGGCCCACAGCCACTGATGGGCTTTGTGGGGCTTCCAGGTGAGCAGTACATTGGTGGCAAAACCCAAGTCCTTCCACCAGTTCTAATGAGTGGAGCAAGTCCCAGTTCGTGGTTTTTTGTCTTCTTTTTCTTCTTCTTTGTTTTGGTTTTATGTGTGAATAAAGAGCATAACTTAATTAATTAAGCAAGCTATTTATGATTCTAAAATTAGTACATTTATAGAGTTTCCAGAAGACTCTGGGATAAAATTATGCTAAGAAGTCTGACGGTCACACAATGCCTGGTGCTGTTGCAGAATACATATACAGATAGTTGGAGTTTCTATAAATAGGAGGAATGATGTCTAATTGCCCATACATATCTTGAGTTGCTTACAGCTTGCTATTCTTCTAGCCTTGCTTTTTTACTACAAGTGACTTATCTTTATTAGAAACAATTTCGTTTATTGAGGGTTATGTAGCTAATCCCTCAGCATACAGAGATACATATTTGTATCACTAATAGTTATTTGCCATTTTCTCATTCATTGGTAATTGTGTTTCTGGGTATATGTAGATTTGAGAAAGAAAAGTGTAAAGCCTAGAAAATTCTCTATATTGTTAACTTCTGTGGACTTTATCATTTTATTTTAGTTGTGGAAAACATTGATCTTTTGAGACACTATAGCAGTTAAGATAAATTCTGTATCTCAAGATAGTACCTGTGTGACCTTGAGAAATTAAGTTACTTTTCTGTTTTTCAGTTTCATCATCTGTAAAATGGGAATAATAATAGCACCAGTTACAAGTGAATATCCATAACTGGAACACGATGTGGCACATATTAAGTCTATATTTTCCCATAGAAAATATTACTACACCTACTACAATAATTGCTACTACTGTAACAACTTGTGATACCAGGGTTCTAAGAGAAGACACTTTGAAAATCACAAACATATAATTTGAAATCCACATAAGTGGTAAATATAATAGCATAAACGGTGGCTAGCTTTATAGCAAAATCTATTTAACCCATAATATAAGTAAATTATTCACTAACCATACTAGCCTGAATTCAGGATTATGGACCTCTGTACAGAAAGCAGTGAGAAGATATGAATCCTTTCCTGAACACTATGTGAGCCATAGGTAACATTGTAACATAGATGGAGGAGGGTCTTGATTCTCTCCTTACCACCTTTCTGCAAGCCTGTCCTGCTTTCTAACTCCATGCTTTCTAAGCCCCCAATCACCCTTATTTTGTCCTGAGTCCTTTACTGTAATACTTACCAGGACAATTCTCCCTTAAAGTATTCTCTTCAAAAAAAAGAATTCTTTCTCTAGCACCTTCTACCCACAGCTATGCATGAGGTGGAAAAAAATGGTTTTCTTAAAAATTTTACAATTAATTGCATATGGCCATTGACACCATAAGGGTCTTAGAAGTATATCTACTCTTAAAAGAAAATTCTTATCAAAATATTGAATTTCTGGTAATTTAGGCAGTGTAATAAAGCTAAATAAAAAGAGATAAGCAGGCTGGGCCATTGCAGAACCTTTTCTGGAAGCTGGCCATCAGAAAAAAATCATTAGCAACATTTTCATGTAATTTTTTCCCTCTCTGCTTTGAAACAATGTAGTATTTTGTTTAATCTACTTTTTTTCTACAATAGCTTTTGCGGTATCAGAGTCCCCAGTGCCTGAGTGAAGGGAAAAAAGGAAAAAGCCAGAAGGGGAGTGGGATTTTCCAATTGCATGACTAGGGGGGAGGAGAGAGAGAGAGAGAGAGAGAGAGAGAGAGAGAGAGAGAGAGAGAGAGAGAGAGAGATTTTAATTCTTGGAGGAGATGCTGATATTCAATAATCACTAGTAATAAAGTGATTTGTTTTCTGGGGGGCCTAGAGAGTTGATTCCTAAGAACAGGAGCAAAATTGAGGACTGGTCAAACTTAAACCTAGGGACCTACATTGGTTTTTCAAATTTACCATAATCCTTGACTTTCTAGCACAAGTATCCCTTGCCCCCCCCCCCCCCCCCGCCCACACACACACACAAAAAAAATCAGTGGGTAAAACCACAGATTTCTGACTTACTACAAAAACAAAATTTTAGGGAATTTCTATCAAGAACATATAAAGCTGGATTCTTTAGGGTTTCCTATGTATAATACCATGTCTTTGGCAAATAGTGAGAGTTTTATGTCTTTTCCAATGTTGATGCCTTTTATTTCTTTTTCTTGGCTAATTTCTCTGGGTAGGACTTCCAATATTATCCTGACGAAAAGGGGCAATAGTGGGCACCCTTGTCTTATATCTGATCTTAGAGGGAAGGCTTTCAGCTTTTCACCATTGAATATTACGTTAGCTGTGGGCTTGTTGTATGTGGCCTTTATTATATTGAGGTTTGTTGTCTTTATACCCACTTTTTGAGTTTTTATATAAATGGATGTTGAATTTTACCTAATTCTTAGTTGCTTAGTTAAAACTATTAGAAGTAATAAACAAACTCAGTAAACTTGTAGGTACAACATCAACACACAAAGCTTTTTGTGTTTCTATCTATAACAATAAAAGCATACTAGGCTAATTAGACCAGACGTCCTTCTAGACATCCTTCTGGACAAGCTCCCAGATGAAGCCAGGGCTGCGAGGGAAGCCCGGGTCCTGGGTGCCAAAGGGAAGCTGGTGCCAGCAGCCAGAGGGAGGAAGGCCTACTCTTGCACGAATTTCATGTACTGGGCCTCTAGTATAATAATAATGAACTACTAGAAGAGGATTAAAGAAAACAATACCATTTACAGTTGCATCAAAAAGAATAGAATACCTAGGAATAAATTTGACCAAGGAAAGGGAAGATCCATGTATTGAAAACTATAAGACATTAAAGAGAAAAATTGAAGATGACACAAATAGATGGAAAGATGTTTCATGATCATGGATTAGAAGATTCAATATTGTATCAATAATTTACAGATTCAAATGCAATCCCTATAAAATCTCTAATGACATTTTTCAAAGAAATAAAACAAATGGTCCTAAAATTTGTTCAGAAACCTGTCACAACTACAGCATTCTTAAAAAGAACAAAGCTGGAGGCATCATCCTCTCTGATTTAAAACTGTACACAAAGCTCTAGTAATTAAACAGCATGGTATTGGCATGAAAACAGACAAACAGATGAATAAAACAGAATAGAGAGCTTAGAAATAATAAGCCCATTCATATACAGACAGTCCTCAGGTCACATCGGACTCCACATACATCATTTCATGGTTATGTCGCCATCTCCCATTTATTTATTTAAAAAAGTCTTATAATTTTAATGTATGCACATATGTGCTTTATGTTTTTTATTAATTATTTACCATAGGTTAAGGTCAGGAATTATCTTTTTTAAAAACATTTTTTACTGTTTCACTTCATCACTGTTGTGTATGTGCTCCATGTGAGTGACGTGGGTGCTTATGTAGGTGGGTTCCAACTTAGAGCGAAAACCGCATTATATCGTGCCATAGGAATGGATCTCCGATGTAACCCAAGGACCTACTGTGGTCAATTAATTTATGACAAAAAGGCCAAGAACACACTGTGGGAAAAGAACAGTCTCTTTAATAAATGGTGCTGGAAAAATTGGATAGCCACATGAAAAAGAATAAAACTCAACCACTATTACACCATACACAAAAATTAACTTAAAACAGATTAAAGACTTGAATGAAACACTAAAACCATAAAACTCCTAGAAGAAAAATAGGTGGTAAGCTTCTTGACAGAAGTTTCAGTGATGATTTTTTAAAAAAATATGACAGCAAAAACAATAAAACTAATAAAACAATGGACTACATTAGACTAAAAATCTTCCAACAAAATAAAGAGGCAATCTATTGAATGGAGAAAATAAATCATAAGGGGCTGATATCCAAAAGGTATAAAGAATTCATATAACTCAATAGCAAACTGATTTAAAAATGGGCAGAACAACTCCTTTTTTACTGCAGTGTAGTATTCCATTGTATAATGTACCACAGTTTTTTCAATCCACACATCTGCTAATGGGCACTTCTGTGTGTAGGTTCTTACCATTTGCAACAACATGGATGGAGATGGAGAGCATTATGCTAAGTGAAATAAGCCAGGCAGAAAAAGATCAATAGCACATGATCTCACTCATTTGTGGAATATAATGAACAACATAAACCGATGAACAAAAATAGATCCAGAGACAGAGAAACATCAATCAGAATGTCAAATCTCAGGGAAGGTAGGAGATGGTTGGGGTAAGGGGGAAGAGATCAACCAAAGGACTTACATGCATGCATATAAGCCTAATCAATAGACACAGACACCAGGGGTGGGGGCATGAATGGGAGATGGGGGGTAATGGCAGGATAAGGACACATATGTAATACCTTAAACAATAAAGAAATTAAAATAAATAAATAAAAATAAAAATGGGCAGAAGATCTAAACATACATTTTTTTTTCCAAAAGAGATACAGAAATGGCTAACTGGTATATTAAAAAATATTCAACATTATTAATCATCAGGGAAATAAATGTAAATCAAAACCTATTAGAGGAGAACTAAGATGGTGGCATAGGTAAAAACCTATTGTTCTGCCCCGCACAACGATTTAAAAACTACAACATAACAACAAAATAAAAATCACCCAGAATCGCCAGAAAGCTGGCTGAGTGAAAACTCCACAAATAAGAGTAAAGGTGGGACACTGAGACTCAGAGGAGCAGCGGGAGCGCAGCCTTGAAGACGGAAACAGGTTAGGAGCCGTCCTGGTCGCGCGCGCCCGGGCTGGGGCTGGAGCAGCAACCCCAGCTGGATTTCACCAAAGGGGAGGGCGGAGACGTCCCACTACACAGATTCCCCAGTGCCAGGCGAGGTCCGAGGTCTGGGGGACGCACCCTGGAAGCCAGGCGCAGCAGAGGTCTCCTAGTCTGCGAGAAACCCGGAGGCGGGGAAAAGAACTTTGCACGCAAGTTTCACACAAACCCGCCACTTGCCCCCTGGAAACTTGTCTCCAGGTCCCGGAAATCATCTATTTTACAACCCTGGGTTAGACTTTGGGGGTGCAGACTCATTTGGGGAGAGGCAGAGTTGTCTGGCAAGGGGAAGAGAATAGCGGTTTTCTCTTGGAGGTGTCTGCAGCCATCCCCATCCAACAGAGACCTGCGAGCGCGCACATAGGACATAGCTGACACTGAGGCTGCCTGCGCAGCTCAGAGACTCCGCCCATCCAACCTGAACACAGTCTCCCTTCACAGCCAATTGGCCTGGAGATCAAACCCTCCTAGGGCTAACAACAACAAGCTGGGTTTAAACTCAAAAATACTGCACAACCCATAAAGGATTGCAGTAAGAGTACCCACCTCAGGTAACTGGGGAGGCTGAGCCACTGATCCCTAGAGAATATCTACCACATAAAGCAGCCACCATGCAGAGATATGGAAAGAAATCAGGGGTGAAAGAAATGGAGGAGAAAAGACGACAAGACATAGAGTTCAAAACCACGGTTATAAGGCTTTTCAAGAGACTCCTAGAAAAGGCCGATGAACTTAATGAGAATTACGAGGAAATAAACAAGACCAACCAGAAAATGAATGAGACTTACAAGGAAATGAATGAGACCCTCAAGGAAATGAACAAGACCTCTGAGGATATGAACCAGACCCTCACGGATATGAAAAAGAACCAACTAGAAATCAAGCATACACAGACTGAAATAAAAAATATTACACAAAGTCATAAAAGCAGTCCAGAGGGCCACAAGAACCAAGTCAAAGATTTGAAATACAAAGAACCAAAATCCACTCAGCTGGAAACACAAGAAACAAAAAGAATTCAGATAATTGAAGATAGTGTAAGGGGCCTCTGGGACAACCTCAAGCATGCCAATATACGAATTATTGGGGTGCCAGAAAAAGAGAGAGAGCAAGTTAATGAAAACCTACTTGAAGAAATAGTGGCTGAAAACTTCCCCCACCTAGTGAAAGAAACCGACTTAAAAGCCCAAGAAGTACACAGAGCCCCAAAATATAGGAATCTAAAGAGGACCACACCAAGACATATCATAATTAAAGTGCCAAGAGCAAAAGATAAAGAGAGAATATTAAAAGCAGCAAGAGAAAAACAGTTGGTTACCTACAGGGGAGCACCCATACGATTGTCAGCGGATTTCGCAACACAAACAATGCAGGCCAGATGGGAGTGGCAAGAAATATTCAAAATAATGAATAGCAAGAATCTACAACCAAGATTACTCTATCCAGCAAAGCTATCATTCAGAATTGGAGATCAGATAAAGTGCTTCGAAGATAAGAAAAAGCTAAAGGAGTTCATCACCACCAAACCAATATTATATGAAATGCTGAAAGATATTCTTTAAGAAGAGGAAGAAGAAAAAGGTAAAAATATAAATTATGAACAACAAATACACATCTATCAACAAATGAACATAAAAATCAAGTGAATTGATAGGCTGATGAACAGGATAAACTGGTGAATATAACAGAAACATGGACATAGAGAGGGAATGGACTGACAATTCTTGGGGAGAAAAGGGTGGTGGGAAGTACAACAAGAGATTGGACAAAAATCATGCAACAATGGGAGAGGACAGTGGGGAGGGGGAGGTGAGGGTGGAGGGTGGGATAGGTACAGGGTGGAGGGGAGCTATAGGGGGATAAAAGGGGGAAGCAATGTAATTAATAAACTGAACAATAAAGATTAAAAAAACCTATTAGAATGGCTAGTATCAACAAGACAAGAAATGACAAGTGTTGGTGAGGACATGGAGAAGAGGGAACCTTTGTATATTATTGGTGGAACTACAAACTGGTACAACTACTGTGGAAAACAGTACAGAGGTTCCACAAACTAAATGTCCACTGATTAATGAACGGATAAAAAATGTGATAGATATACACAATGGAATATTATTCAGCCATAAAAAAAATGAAACCTTGTGATTTGTAACAGCATGGATGAACCCTGAAAGCATTATGCTACATGAAATAAGCCAGATAGAGAAAAATACTATTGATAACTCTCATATATAGAATCTAAAAACAAACAAAAACAAATCTAAGCTTGTAGATACAGAGGAAAGACTGGTGGCTGCTAGAGGTAGGGATGAGGGTGAGAGAGATGGATGAACTGTTTGATATTTTGTTAGTTTAAATAAATCACTCAAATTTTTAAAAAAGAACATATAAAGCCATCAATATTCAAAATTATAAAGTCTAAATCAGGAAAATATAAATAAAATAGAAATTCAAGACCAATGAAAATATAAACACCAGAATGTAGATTATACTTCAAGTTTACCTTCGAGTTTCTTGGGGGCCAAAAAGAAGAGAGGCATAGCATGCACTACAGTTACAATAAAGGATAATACATACACTCTTTCCATCCACAAAATCAAAGCTCTCCCTGCAGCTGGGTTCTACAAGATACTTTTTAAATGGGTTATAAAGTTATGGCTTTGAGTAACAGCATCCTCAACTCTTCCTTCTATGGGTTATTTATATATCTTATCTTCAGTAATCAAGTTTTTCCAAGTTCAGAAACTGTGGTGTTGGGGTTTCCCCCACCCCAAGTCTTTCTCTTTCCCACTTCCTATGTTGACTGACAGCAACGTCTTATTTCCCAGAGTTGTCTAAGTGCCCAGACTGTTCAGCAGTTTCCACAAAATTCCCATGTTCCCCTAGGGTGGGGATGGGGGTTTATGTTCAATTTACAGAGGCAACATATGCTACAACTTCCTGAAACCTCATCTACTATCTAGATTGTAACTTAAATGCAGTTCTAAAGAGTTCATACTACTTTTACATATTTGAGATCTTCAATTAGAAGGCCTAAAACAGAATTTGTGGAGGAAGGAAAAAAACCCACAATAACTGGGCCTATGTTTGATTCTTCTTTCTAGAATGCTATTTTCTACAGCAAATACCTTTCTTCCAAAATTTCCCTCCTTCCAGAATAATGAAACTATACAATTTTAACAACTTCACATACAATAAACTGCATATATTTTAAAAATATGGAATCTGATGCAAATTGGACATATGTGTACATTCATGAAATAATCACCACAACCAAGATAAATAACATATGACTCCATCATGTCCCAGTTTCTGCCTGCACCTCTGTCATCCTCCCTCCCATACCCACCTCTTCATATCCACCACTCATCTGCTTTCAATTTTTAAAGCTATATGATTAAAAACTAATTTTAGCCCAGCCAGTGTTGAGCATTGACCTATGAACCAGGAGGTCACAGTTCAATTCCCAGTCAAGGCACCTGCCTGCATTGTGGGCTCCATCCCCCGTAGGGGGCATGCAGAAGGCAACCAATCAATGATTCTCTCTGATCATTGATATTTCTCTCTCTCTCTCTCTTTCCCTTTCCTCTCTGAAATCAATAAAAATATATTTTAAAAATGATAATTTTATCCCAAAACTAAGGTCTATACTTAACATTTGTGTTTTGCATGTGTTCCTTAGACATTCCCTGTATCTTCTAAACTAACCAATCACCCTTTGTTCTATCTCTAAAATTATAAACTAACTAGAGGCCTGGTGCATGAAAGTTCATGCACTGGAGGTGAGTCCCTCAGCCCGGCCTGCCCCCTCTCACAGTCCAGGAGCCCTCATGGGTGGGAGGCAAACCAGCAATCAGGGGAGGCGATGCCCCATCACACCTCTGCTGCTGCCACTGCTGGCAGCACAAGCCTCGGCTGGCCCTGGTTACCTGAGCCCTGGGTGGCCCTGGTATCTGGGCATCCACCATCTAAGGCTTGACTGCACCTAGGGCTGGCCCTGGACGGCTGGGCAGCTGACATCTGATGCTTGCCTGAGCCTCAGGTGTTGTCTGGGCAGCCGCCATTTGAGGCTTGCCTGCACCTCAGGCCAACCCTGGGCAGCTGGGGGACTAAAGGGACTGGAGGACTCCAGAGGCAGGCACGTGAAGCAGCTAGGCCCACCTGGAGTAGACCTGACCTTGCCACATGCCTTTCATCCCGGGAGGGCTGTGGGGACTGGGCACTATCATTTTGTGGCTATGGGTGCCACCATCTTTGAGGGCATGGCAGTCAATTAGCAAATGCTCTCTTTATTGGCTGTGGGTGCCACCATCTTTGAGGGCAGACAGTCAATTAGCATATTCCCTCCTTATGGCTATGGGCACCACCATCTTTAGGATAGCATGAGGGTTAATTAGCATATTCCCTCTTTATTAGATAGGATGAAGTTGAATACTGAATCTTTCATGTTTTCACAGAGCTTATGCATCAAGGTGGCATACATACCTAAGTGCCCATCGGCAGATGAGTGGATTAAAAAACTGTGGTTCGTCTATACAATGGAATACTTTGCTGTGGCAAAAAAATAAGGAAGGTGGCATGCATAGCCCACTCTGGAAAGATGGAGCAGCCAACTTTCCCTCAAAGTTTCAGCTGTCCAAGTATTCTTGTGAAGATAAACTAGTCACATTCTGAAAACAAATGACTGCATCAGACACTTCTTAGCCTCTGCTTGGGAAGAAACACAAACCTAGCCTCTAAGAGAAACACTTAGGCAACTCTGGGAAATAAGAAGTTGATGTCAGTCAACATAGGAAGTGGGAAAGAGAAAAAAAGGAGAAAAACTTGGGGTGGGGAAACTCCACCACCACAATCTCTGAACTTGGAAAATCTTGACTACTGAAGATAAGATATATAAATAACCCAGAGAAGGAAGAGCTAAAAGCTGTGAAACTAAGTGTTAAAGAGCTCTAAGGGAAAGAGAGGTGCTTCCATCTCAGCAGCCAAGGCACCATTATCAGGTCAGTGGAGGCAGCAAGGACTAACATCCACTGTTCCCCAAACGTTTTCATATACCTAGCCTCCTGCATCACCCACACTGTGGGGCCTAAAACCAGTGCTTCCTCTCTCCCTTGGAAGGCGAGGTAATTGTGGCTCACATAGGTCAAGTGGTCAAAAGGAGAGTGAAGCTGAGACTGGAAAGTGTCTTCTGATTCCAGAGCCATTGTTTCTTCTTCCCCGGACAGGATCCTCAAGAAGTGATAGAATGTAACAACCTCAGAGCCTCCTTCTAGAATCAAGAATGTCACTCTAACAAGGGCTCAGGAAGCATGTGGTAAAGAGCGCTTTTGGGTCTCGGGGATTGGTACATGATGACCAGCTGCTGTGGCAGAGATGTTTCCTCAGGAGTGTGTACTACGCATTACAACCGTCATAAGATGAACCATATTTCCAATGCACTAGAGAAGCTTTCCGCTTCATGGAACTCTAATCTCTTAAGGAAATAGTAGGATCATTGACAATATTGATTACATTCAGGCAACTTGTGGAGTAAGTTTGTATTCTTGTGCATCAGACTTCCTGAGGTGAAGCATGTTTGCATCATCACAGCGCCTGACAGTGCCTGCCACACAGGAGTCCTCAACAGGTATTTGTGGGATGGATGAATGAGGGCAATGGGACACACCACAGAACTCTTTGATTCTAATGATAAATACTCTGATGGAAAATTTATTTGTCACCATATTATGGTAGAATAATCACAGTCAATGAGGCAATCCCTGCCAGTTCAGATGGTTTTAAAGAACTGAGTATAAATATGTATTTCTTTCATTAAAATCTCCTGAGAGTAGATCTGATTTGTTTTATTTTCTTGGAGAAAATCTATCCCTGAGCTCAATAGAATGACATAACATTTAAAAGAAAAACAAACTAGGTTTACAAGAGGCCAGTGCACGGTTCTGTAAGCAGACCTACTACAACATATGGACAGTGAGCACCACCCCTTTAAAGCAATCCTGCTGGGAAACTGTAAATATAACCAGTGATACTGGTTTCGAGCAAAAAACTTGCAGAAAGACTTTTGAAACTGCCTTTATCCCTACAATCAGTTTATGTGACATACAAGGAAACCTGTTATAATACTTTACGGTCCTGGCTTATTATTAACAAAAAATTATGCTACCCATGTGGCAGACTTCAGTGATGAACAGTTCTTGGCCAATCCCACAAATCAAATCCACCTTCTAATAATGAATACCAAAGGTGAATAGCAAAAATCTTCAGAAAAATGGGCTAAGAGCTCTAAAGGCAAATTCCCAAGAGAGATTTCAAAGATATCTTTAACAATGGCAACATTATTGGAAGATGTGTGCAGCTCTCAAGGCCCTCGTATATAATTCTGCGCAAACTGTAATCTAAAAAGGCAAGACAGCCCTATACATAACAATTCCATTATGTTTTAGTCGTCTTTATATTACTTCCCTGGCATAGTTCCCTACACATAGTAGGCATGTAGCAAAATGCTTTGCACAATAGACTTCCCTTGGGAATAATCAAACTATGGAATAACCATCACAGGGCCTTTAGCCGCGAAACTTTATACCTACAGTCTTGTGTTTCCTTAATGTCAAAGAAGGTTTCTGATCTATTTGATTTTACTGCCTCCTATATCCACTGGCAAATAGAAACTGTAACCCTCCAAATCTCTTAAAGATAAAATTTCTATATTTAATCCACTGAAATGTAAGTTGAAGAGATTTCAGAATCTATGAAAAAGCACTGGCGTCTTCCATTCCTTTCTGAGTTTTGAGCAACTCCCCATCAGAATAAAAGGTCTGTCACCAGAGCAAAGGTACTGATGTTATCATTTAGAATGTATCTATTCTGTATCAAATACTATGTTATGTGTGACCTTTAGGAAATCCAACAAAAGAGGTCCTACCATTCTTATTTCTACAGATATGGAAACTTGAAACTGAATTTGAATATAGATGTACATAGAAGCTTACATATTTATTAGAGGGCAAAGCTAAGGTTCAAACTCAGCTGTGTCGAAATCTAAAATCCTGTCCTTTACCTCCAGAGTGTATGGCAGAAATCTAAAGCAGAGGCCCGTGAGTGGCCTACAACAGTGATATGATAAAAATAAAATGACTTGCCAATGTCTAAAAATATGGGTGTTCCATTAAATACAGATTTATACCTCCCACACTAAACTTACTTCATTCATATGCCAAAAAAAGACCAGGAAAATAATGCATTTGGGTCTGTAACCACTGCTATCCTCTGCTGCCTCTCTCCAATACTTTCTGTTAAGGCAAAAACCAAAACTAAGGTTTCACGTGTCACATCTTATCTGGATGTCCCACAGTAACTTAGAATTATAACATTTTGATGAAGTAGAAAATACTCACTGAGACCAAGTATAAGCCCATTAACTAAGGCCAAACTGTTAAGAGACTGTTTCCTGGTCACAAGCTACAGGATTAGTTCTCGAAGGACCTTATTCTTATCTGCTCTACTGCCCAACTTCTCTCTGGTAGCCAAACATGTGTGTGAGTTAGTGACCTGGGAAATTAGATATCACTATTCTGCCAAAATTCCCTTTGAAATGACAATGATGAGCTTGCATTTCTAATACACATTGCTGGTACTACCAGGACTTCAAGTCTTCTTTCCTTCATTCACCAAAAGCCTCCCATGAAAATCACTCTGCTTTGACAGGTCCACTCCTCCACCTATCTTTCTTGCTCTGACATGAGCTGCCAGCAGCAGCTGTAGTTGAATACTAAAAGGTAAAAGAAAAAAGCCCCAAAGGAGTACCCTTAACTTCTAACCCACAGGTCAGGGATGGGGGATAAAGATGATATGCCAGTGGGAGACTCCAAGCATACTACCCTCTGGAGTAAAAGTACAATAATTTTTATTTTTAATTCTGATGTTAGCCAGAGAAAACCAGTTTGAATCATTCTCAAATATTACATAAATACTAAGGCATAGTCCAATCATATAAACTAGAAAAGTTTCTCCTCCTTACTCCAAAAGGAAGTTTATAGAATTTAAATTTTAAAACTTTCTTTGCTAGATTAGAAAAAGAAACCAAAGAAACAGCTTGCCAACTGCAAGTTATTTTTAGAGGTGTTTGTAGCACAGGCATTATCAAATATACTACTTCAGTTCCTATTTTTAAAAAAAGAAAAACAGCATGTATGCATTCCAATGTTTCTATATGTGACTGAAGCCAGAAACAGCATTTGTGAAAATGTTATTCTTTTAAAGAAAGGAAACCACATTGATAATGAGTTGGGCCTGAAGAGGTTTTAGAATTTCAAAGTAAGTAGCTGGCATGCTTTTCTGAAAACCTGAAAAAGAATGGACACCTCCTTAATTAAGTAAGACAGATTTTTTAAATTATATTTCTTTTGCCACTTGTTTCATTTCGTTTCTGACCTAATCTCTTTCTGATAGTCTTCAATGAATATCCTCCATTCTTATATCCTTTAACTGTTTTTGCAAGATAGCTAGGCCAACTGGTTTCCCTGCTGGACAGGAAATCACTCTGGGACTGTATTCTATTATCAACTTTGTGTACCTAATATCAAATACCAAAGATTTGCCCCAGGTGCATTATCAACCTCTTCCTCACTTTCAGTCTGGCTCCAGACATCTGTGAAACTGGAAAACTGGGCCCTGGCACATAACAAAGGTTTCTAAGGTGCTCTGAAAGACTGCAGAGGGACAAGTCATGGCTGTGGGTTATTGGTGTTCACATCGCTCTGCTGGCGCTCTGACACTACACCGTGATTATAGAACAAAGGCTCTAGACTTGGAAGACCCGAGTTTAGAGCCCGGTTCTGCCACTTTGTAACTGTGCAACCTTAGGCAAGCCACTTAACCTCTCTGTGCTTAAGCAACCTCAGCTATAAAGTGGGATTGCTGAGAGGGTTAAACAGTTCCTGGCATACAATAAGACTCGATAAATATTAAAAACATTTCTTATTTGTCCATTTTGATGTCCTCACTGGCATATCATGAGGATGGGTAAAATTTTGTGATTCAGCTTGAGTATACTTAGTGCCTTGATTCTTGAAAGAAACAATGTCAGACCCATTAGTATAATTTTCTAAGATCCAGTCAGACATCTCTAGGGCATAAATCATTATGTGAGACCAGTCACGAAGTACTGCACTGCAGGTGTTTTAGAAAGTCAGAGAACCTTGTGAAGCAGAGGGTCTGATTCACTCACACCCTGCAGCAATCATCAGCCATGGGGCTTGCTACCATTCCCTGACTGATGACTGCGATTTCTTCCACCTAGAGCAGTGGTCGGCAAATTCATTAGTCAACAGAGCCAAATACCAACAGTGCAATGATTGAAGTTTCTTTTGTGAGCCCAATTTTTTAGACTTAAACTTCTTCTAATACCACTTCTTTAAAATAGACTCACCCAGACCATGTATTTTGTGGAAGAGCCATACTCAAGGGGCCAAAGAGCCACATGTGGCTCGCAAGCTGCATGTGGCTTGCGAGCTGCAGTTTGCTGACCACAGCCCTAGAGCTGCACATATCACGGATGTCCGTGACATGGGGCACATCTGTTAAAACAACATCATCACCTTTACCATTAAGAAATATCCTGCCCCACCTTCAATCTTAAAGACAAAAATAATGGTCTATTTTTGCCCTTAAATGCCTGCACTCCTTCACTGATTCATTTTTGAAGGTTCATGTGAAAGAACCTGGCCCATCAGAATCCAAAGCACACAGTGCTCTTTAGGAATACCCACCTCTGTCTAGGACACCACAGGCAATCCAAGGATTCGGTCCAACATAGCGAGAAAAAATAGCTCAAGGTCACTAACAGTCTGCCTTTGATTAACTTTATACAAAGGTGGAAAAATGCTTGCTGCTTCAGAAATCATTGCCAGTAATGAGAGACACAAAGAAAGAAAGAAAAGGCCAACCACAAATGTCTTAAACAAGAATTTGTTCTGCTATAATGTGGTGCACGGTGTACTTTCAGTCTGGTTCTGTAAAGCTAATAAATCCAGACAGGTTTGGTGTCTGTTTATTTTTTAAATGGCAGGCAAAACCACTTTAATTTTTGTTATCTTCCTAAAATAGAAGGCTGTGCACTATTCAGTGGCATATTTTTCTTAAGGTTCCAGACAGTCCCTACCATTTGCTGTGAAAGTCGTTCCTCT
The DNA here is from genome assembly GCA_027563665.1 of Antrozous pallidus. NCBI lineage: Eukaryota > Metazoa > Chordata > Mammalia > Chiroptera > Vespertilionidae > Antrozous > Antrozous pallidus. The sequence goes on from CM050513.1 coordinate 27,714,897, forward strand.
ACTCAGGACTTGAAGTATAAAGTACAGCCAAACAATATTCAGGGACAAATATGAAAGCTTTCAGGAGAGGTGGGTGGCTGGATGGGTGAGAGAAAGCATGCATGCTTCCCATGTTCACTCTGGGGGAAATATCTTTAGTCAGCATTTATTAATGATTCAGAGAAATTCACTAAGATGAAAAATCTATAGATAACCTTTCAACTGTTGGCCCCAAGTGAAGCATTGAACATCCATTTTTAGAATGCATGCTAGGGGTTAGGTTTTTTGGGGAGAATTAAATTTAAATTGTCTCATCTCTGAATCAAGACTATCAAGAATTTTCTATTCATAAATGGCCAGGTGACACTGGATTAGGCACCTGTGAAGTCAGAGCCTCAATTCTCTATGAGCTGTGGGCTCAGAATAGGCACAAGCAGAAAAAAAAGCACCCTTTTCTAAATGAATGTTATCTTTTCTAGGGGCTGGGGACCTTTTCTCTGCCAAGGGCCACTTGGATATTTATAACATCACTAGAGGCCCCGTGCATGAATTCGTGCACAGGTGGGGTCCCTTGATGTGGCCTGTGAGGATTGGGCTGAAACCGACAGTCTAATGCTGCCTGCTGCTCCTGGCCGAGGCTCTGAGGCTCGGGCTCTGGGTGGGGGACCCCCAGCTCAATCTGGTCGCTAGGCTCTGCCCTGGCCAAGGTCGACAAGAGCAGGCGGAAAGCTTGGCTTCCTCCATTGCCGGGGAAACCTAAGCCTCCCTCCTGCTCTCAGTGGCCACAGTCATTTTGGTTGGGTTTATTTGCATATTGCTCCTGATTGGGTTGTGGGTGTGGCTTTGTGGGCGTGGCCTGTTGGTGTAGCGGAAGTATGATCAATTTGTATATTACTCTTTTATTAGATAGGATATTTGAGGTCCATACAAGATTATCACCTTAAAAGTTATGTTGCTATGAAAAAAGCTCCTAGATTTATTGAACTTCGAGTCTTGCCTATGGTTGCCTCGGCAGAGCCAGACCAAATGATACCCTCCAGCTGAATGTTCCCCACCCAGTGATTAAATCTAGACACACACTCAGATACAGAGCAAATAGTGAAGCAGAATGATCTCTTTTCACAAACATCTCAATGCCACTGTGTTGGGGTCAGGGGAAGTTGCATGCTCAGAAACAGTGCAAGCAGGGGAATTTATCACTCCTCTCACTTTTAGTAAGAAAGCTGTCATGAAGTAAAGGGGATTTTTGAAGGCTTCTACATCTCTGTAAAGGAGGCCAACAGAGGTGGACAGAAGGATCAGCCTAGCCCAGAGAGTGGTTTGCAGGTGGAAGATAAGGCCCAGATTTGAGGGTATACACTGAATTTGCTGACACAGACTTGAGAAACACACAGAAAATGGGAAAGAGGGATGAATGGGAAGCAAAGAATCAGGAAAATCCAACCTATGAATGAGTCTTAAGTAGAGGGAAGCCTTTATTCAAAATAATACCTAACATTTATTGGAAGTTTTACTGTGGGCTTTCTACTTTAAGGGATTTTATGTGGATGAAATGAATAACCCTGGGATATTGGTACTATTCTTTCTCAACTTCACTTTTCAGGTGAGGAGACTGAAACCCAGATATAACTTATCCAAGGTCACACAGCTGGAAAGCAGGAAGAGTCAGCTCTGATCCCTGGCATTCTGACTCCAGTGCCCACAACTTCAACCACCCTTAATGCTGCTCCTCTGGGAAAAAGAAAAGAAAAGAAAAGTTACCATAGAGTATATCGGAGAAGATGGTACAACTGGCCTGGCAGAAAGACGAATTCTTCCATAATGCTCAGACCGGTTCTGGGAAGAAACAGGAGGGACAAAGACTAAATTATTATAAGTGAGAAATATCCTGGCTTTGACCAAAGGGTTAAAGAGTGCTGCAAACTGGGGACATGAGATAACATGAGCCCAACTTCAGTGTGCTTTGAAAGTGGTGTGCCAAGGACCCACCCTAATCTGTGTTTTGGGTAAAAGGGGCAGGTGACGAAAGACAGGGATGATAGAGATAAATAAAAGAGCAAAGACAAGACACAATCCAGGAAGGCCAAAACCTTGGCACTTCCAGTTTATTTCTGTATAACAATGTGAAAGGTAGCTCTGTGTTTTTGTTTCCATGATAGCAAAAAAAAAAAGAATTTAATATATATTATTAAAACAAAATATATGCAAAAGCACCAGCACAGTGCATGGGATATGTGAAGTATTCAAAAAATACTGAGGATCAAAAAAAAAAAAAAAAAGTGGGAGTGGGGAAACCACATGCTAACTGATGCTTCATAGGATGGGGAGATTGGCAGGAAAGACTTCCAAAGTTTCAGGAAGAGAGACAGGTCTGCAGCAATATCACAACTACTGCTCCATTTGCCACACGCATAGTGGGACACCAATGTCTGTACAGGTCAGTCTTATCTCCAGAAGAATATTCCACTTCACAGCAAAAAGTTTGCCTGTTCATTCATTCCTCCTTTTTTCATTCAACAAACATTTGTTAGAGCCACAGAGTTTGGCTAGGAAGTCTGTGCAAATGAGAAGATTTGGGGGAGGTTCGAACCATCATGTCTATGGAGTTTTGAGATCATCCACCTAGTGGCTGCATGTAGCGGTCAGTAACTAAGTACAGTATAATAATGACTAAGACACACTCCATAATTGCCCTTAAGGAGTTTACACTCCATCTACTAAGAAAGACACACATGAATACATTTTTACAACATAGTCCAACTAAGAAGTGTTTTAAAATAGGGACACAAAAGAAACAAAATCCTATAAAAGATTTCATAGCTGTTTTATACCATCATAGTCAATGTCCCATAGTTCTTACAATCAGGCAAGACCACCTGATGGTACTCCAATACTACACTTAATGCAACAACTTATTAAACAAGTCATATTTTATCAGTCCCTTGTTTGTTTCATATTGTTAAGCACCAAGTGAGCACTGAACAATGTAAAACTATTCCCGGTTAAGTTTTTCAAATGCTGATATTGCCATGAAATTCACCCAAAGACTGGTCCTGAAGACCAGCTGAAATTCCTGGCAATGTTTTGTTTTAACAATAAAATCCAATCCTGTTAACCCCATTGATTTAGGTATTTACTCATTAGTTTGGGGAAATAACCTATTTTCAAAGAATCATGAATTGTTTTGAAAAAGTGAATACTGACTGCAGTTCTTTTTCCTTTAATTTTTTAATTCTTTTATTCTTTAAAGTATTACAAATAGTAGTACATATGTTTCCTTCCATTGACCTCCCCCTAGCCTCCCCTACTTCCCAGCACATGCCCTCACCTGCCTCCCCTACCCCAGTGTCATGTATCCATTGGTTATGCTTATATGCATGCATACAAGTCCTTCGGTTGATCTCTTACAGCCTCCCACCCTCCCCTGCCTCCCCACTGTAGTTTGACAGTCTGTTCAATGCTTCTTTGCCTCTGTATCAATCTTTTCCCCCTGTTTATTTTCTTTTAAAAAAAATCTTGCATCTGTATACTGGAAATAAATATATAAGAACAAAAAAAATGTTTGAATCTCAGTTTCAACATGCAATAGTTCTGAGTCCCAGTTTCATGTCAAATAGTTACAGTTCTTTATCCTGGCAAAAATCTCACAAGCATTGCTTCCTACCTACAGGGAAAGATTTGTTCCATTTTATTTCAAACTTCTGCAAAGTTTTAATCTCAACACAGTCATGTTATATGCAAATAGTGCAAAATATGCAAAAACTTGGTTTTTCTTCTTTGAAGATCTATTTTAAAAAACCTATTTAGAATAGTGCTACTATAAGAGCAGGCAGTGGTGGCAACCAACATTTCACTGTAACAAACTAAAGGGTCTCTAAAATAGATCCATTATCCAACTACCCATACCCTTTGAATAACCAAGGAAGCAATTACTCTTTAGAACTTAAGATGGCACTGCTTTTTCTTGGATAATGATGGTACCACAACAAAATAGCCATTGATTTCCAAGATTTTGACAGTACCCACGCAAGGACTATCCTATTTCTGACTATGTATGAAACAGAAATGTCTATAATCAAAGAATCTTAGCATCAGAAGATCCATCTTCTCTAATATCCCATCCAATGTATGAATCTCTTCTTTATTTCTCTAATAGATATAATCTCTATTTGAACTTTTCAAACTATTAGAAAGCACTTCATCATACTAATGTGAAATGTCTCTATTTGTATCTGCAAATTACTATTCCTACTTTAATCTATCAGACATTACATATACCATATCTAATTCCTCCTCAGATCTCAAAAGTAGAGCATAAGTAGGGATTAAAGCCCAAAACAATTAAGAAGGTATCTAACTCCTTTAAAGGACTTCAAATCTCCAAGACAACATGAATTATATATATTCTAGGGCAGTGGTCAGCAAACTCATTAGTCAACAGAGCCAAATATCAACAGTACAACGACTGAAATTTCTTTTGAGATCCAAATTTTTTAAACTTAAACTTCTTCTAAGGCTACTTCTTCAAAACAGACTCGCCCAGGCTGTGGTATTTTGTGGAAGAGCCACACTCGAGGGGCCAAAGAGCCCCAGGTGGCTCTCGAGCCGCTGTTTGCCAACCACTGTTCTACGATGCTGAATGAACAGATAGCTCTATACTATATAAAGAGTATAAAGAGCCCAGCTAGTGTGGCTCAGTGGTTCAGTGTCGACCTATGAACCAGGAAGTCCCCAGTTTGATCCCCGGTCAGGGCACATGCCAGGGTTGAGGGCACAATACCCACTGTGGGGCTCCCTGAGTGGGGCTCACAGGAAGCAGCCAATCAGTGATTGTCTCTCATCATTGATGTTTCTATCTCTTTCTTCTTCTCTCTTCCTCCCTGAAATCAATAAAAAATATTTTTTAAAAAAGATTACAAAGAGAAATCAAAGAAAAGGCAAACGATCCTGTTCAGATTTTGAAAAGAATGGAAGAGGTTGATTCCCTAAATCACAGGTCAATGAATTTGATGTGGATTTCTGGCAAAGATTAAGAACAAACTCTTACACAGATCAGCATTTGCCAAACTGTGCTATCATGAGATGACACCTATGAACTTTTCTAGCATCTTTAGAGTTCTTCGGAAAACAGTTTGAGGAATGCTGGCATCTATAGATTATTCATAAGCACTTAGAAGGCAATAAATATCAGGAACTAACAAGAGTTTACCAAGAACAATTCAGGCCAAAAACCTACCTTTCCTTTTTATAGAGTTGTTATCTGGATAGACAGGGGGAACTCCATAAACAAACAGGGTATTTTAATTTCAATAGAACCTGTCTATCTAAAGTAGTTCAAATCAGCCCTGGCCAGTTTTGCTCAGTTAGAGCACTGGCCTGCAGACCCGAGTCAAGGGTTCCATTTCCCATCAGGGGCACATACTTCAGTTGCAGGTTCCCAGCCCCAATAGGGACACATGGGGAGAGGGGGGAGTAGGAGGAAGGAGTGCAACCAGTTGATGTGTCTTTCTCATATCGATGTTTCTCTCTCTCTCTCTCTCTCTCTCTCTCTCCTCTCCTTCCTCCCTTCTACTCTCTCTAGAAATCAATGGAAAAATATCTTCGGGTGAAAATTAAAAAAATAAAATGAAAAAGTAGTTCTATCAAACATGAATCTATCCAACTGAGCCTAGATTAATTCAACTTGTTTATAAGCCATGAGGAAACATCTTTCAAACAATAGGGTTGCCAGTTAAGTAAGAAGGAAGAGAGGCAGGGATGCTTTTGTGAATCTATGCAGTCTCCTAAGGATCCTTACTTTCATTTACAATTCATTTACATAACATAATTTCAGGTGTGTTGAGGACCAACATCAGGCCCTACAGCAGTGGTTCTCAACCACTCTCTTTGATAAAGAGAGGCGCCCACAGATTGAGAACCACTAGCAGGGTCGCCTAAGACCATAGGAAAACACGGACATTTACATTACAATTCGTAACAGTAGCAAAATTACAGTTATGAAGTAGCAACGAAAATAATTTTATGGTTGGGATCACTACAACATGAGGAACTGTATTAAAGGGTCGCAGTATTAGAAAGGTTGAGAACCACTGCTCTAGATAACCCAAGGTGAACCTTCAAAAAAGAAATCAAGACAGACTTTGTTTTTATCATTTTGATATTCCATTTTTCTTATTTCTCCTGCAATTACACACCTTGGTCCTTCAATAACATCTACTGGGTTTGTTTATTTATGTGTCTTACGACTTAATTTAAGCTGAAAGACACAATCCTGTTTAAAATAGCTAGAGGCTGACAGGCATGGGAGTCAGGGTATCCAGTCAAAGAGTCAGACTTTGAAACAGGTCAGACCGGGATCTTAGTCCTAGCCTATTACTTACCGGCTACGTAATTTGAGGGTTGTTATTAAATCTTCCTGAGCTTCAGTGTTCTCACCTGTAAAATGGGGTTAATGGTAATAGCTACCACGCACAGCTGCCATTAGTACTAAAAAAAGTAACTAAATTTTCTTTCCTAGTGCTCAGTCCTGAGTTTTCAGAAACTCAACAAATTGCAGTTCCAACTATTATCATCATCACCAATCTTGTGCTTCAATTTATTTCTTAACCATGTTTCTATTACACATTCCAGGTTGAAGATCACTCTTTGATAAAGAGAGAAGCCAAATAGTTGAGTAAGTCTGCTTTCCATCACGTTAATATTATTCCATCTGCCCCAAGCAATGAGCTTAGCCTTTACTTGTTCTTCCTGTTTTGAATGCAGCTTTAAAGAGCCTTTTTTTGTTGTCTTTAGCATTCTCTCCGGCCTGCACTCAGTCTGAACATGAGCTTTGCAGGTATTTTCTTACTGGTTTTATGCCCTTCTTCTGAATTTGTCCTTGAGCACATGCTTGTATTTCAATTTTCTATACATGTTCCCTTAATATCCAAGCCCATCAGAAATGTTCTTGTTCTTAATGTTCCCTCACTCTTTTCCTCCTAATCAAAAAAAAAAAAAAAAGTTTTAATTTTGCCGTAAAGATTTTCTTCTCTTCTCTTTTCTTTCTTTCTCCCCTTCTCTCTTCTTGTACTATCTTCTCTTTCTAAGTCTCTGGACATTGAAAAATATCTATCCTTTCTCTAACACATATTTTCTAGAATCACTGTTACTATCTGATATGCCCACTTCTCCTTTCTTTTACAGTTATAAAAACAATGCTATCATGGTTACTCCCTCCCAAGGTTTTAGTCAATTCTACTTTGATCGTTTTCCTAATTGGTAAGAACTAAGTTCACAGCAGTATTTTCATCTCATTGTTTCCTCAATCTGTGGTTCAAAAAGAAAAGAAAAAAAATGACAGAAAGGCTTTTCCTTTCCATAGATTAAATTATGCATCAGACATTGAAAAAGTTAAAGTCCTCATTCGTGACTATATCTTGGCTTGTGGCAATTTTGACATTCAGCCGAATCTAAATACATGCAATATCATCAACCAGCAAAGTAAGACTCTCACATTCTACATTAACCTATAGTAGTTGGTCAAGCGTAATGAACATGATTTGTCTTTACTACCAGGAGAACAAGTTGTGCTTTGAGGTGAAGTCATGACAGTTCACAGTCACAGTTTCTAAGGGGGCTTGCAAAGGATGAAAGTTTATACTCCCAACTCAGTAAGTGGTGGAAACACCTTGCTCTTACATTCTTTTTTATTTTGTTTTGATTATTTGGGGGTTTTAATTTTTTTTTAATTGAGATATAATTGACATAAACACTAAGTCCTCTTGTGGATTCATTGCCTTTTCCAAAATTCTAACAACAAAAAAAGATATTCTAATACAGGCCATAACTGATTACCTTAGAATGTATTTAGGAGAACCCCAAGCTGAAACCGGTTTGGCTCAGTGGATAGAGAGAGCATTGGCCTGTGGACTGAAAGGTCCCAGGTTCGATTCCGGTCAGAGGCATGTACCTTGGTTGCGGACACATCCCCAGTAGGGGGTGTGCAGGAGGAAGCTGATCCATGTTTCTCTCTCATCGATTTTTCTAACTTTCTATCCCTCTCCCTTCCTCTCTGTGAAAAATCAATAAAATATATATATTTTTTTTTTTTAAAGAGAGAGAACCCCCAAAGTCAAACAAACCAAAACCAAATCAAAACCCAGTGTGGCTATGTGGAGTGGTTAATTAATAGCCATAAATAAAGAACAATTTTAATGATCTTTTAGTTTAATCTGTTAAATTTTTATTCTTCGTTTATTAATGAGAGGGAATTCCATGAGAGGGGGTTTGCATTTCAACAGTCAGCTAAACATAGTGAAGTTTTCTGAAAGGCCTATTTATTGAAATATTCAAAGTAAAATCTCTGAGTATGGTAAGTTTAACTGAGTTTAATTACTCCCTAGTTGACTACAGGCCTGAGACTAAGAATAGCGATCAATATAAAAATATCCTCCAGTTGTTATTCAACTGGTGTACATGTGCCAGAATCACTCCCTTCCTTTCCCTCATTCTGAGTCATCACCCAAGTGTTATCTCAATGCTAGAAGTTTTTTAGCAAGTTAAAATAAAATCAAAGGAAAAGTTATTTCTTAGAAAGGTTTAAATTAAAAGTAGGTGAGATTCTTGTATACATCTTACTCAACACAAAGACTAATAGTTTAATATCCATCATATATTCTTAAATGAAATTTTTGGAGAATAAAACATATTCAGGGTAGTAAATCAAAAGAAGTGACAAAGAAAAAGAATTCTACCTTATACAAAGTAATATTGCCATTAGGTCAATACAGATCCACACATGTGTTGTCCTCGGCCTCTAAAGTGAACTGTTGGAGTGTGGTGATTACTGGGGGGGAGTTCAGGAGGGGGAACAAGGAGGAGGCCATAGGAGGTATAAATGGTGGTGGGTGTTGAACACACAATACAGTGTACAGATGATGTGTTATAGAATTGTGCACCTGAAATAATTCTGAGACACTCTCCTAAATAAGGTTTTGGATGTTACAGTTTGATCTGATCTATGCTACAGAGCCAGACTGGGGGAAACGAGAAGTAAAGAGCTTGCTCAAAAAGCTACCCGCACAGGAAACACTGGGCTTCTGCAAGGTGTGTTGATCTCCCTTTAACTTTCTGTTTACTGCAAGATTAACCCTCTTTCCCTTGGGCTAAATTTTATGAATCAGCGAAATTCAGAAGTCACTTATACTCATAACTTCCTTTGAAACATTTTTATCTTGATATTCATTAGCAAGCACATTCCAAAAGAACAGTCACTTCCACTAAGAGCTTAATTGCTGAATTTAAAACTAACTACTAGTTCTTATTCACAAATGAGGGCCTCATTGTTCTTTGTGACCCCAGGTCTTTCTTCCCGTATCCTTGACTCAGCAGCTGAATTCAGCTTCCTCTCTCTGACCTTCCTTTTCCAAATGTTAGAGCACAGCAGGCATTTCTAGGTCAGCAAAGGAAACTATTACTGCCTTCCAGAACAGTACCTTCTGTGTATTCGAGGACTGAACAAGGACAAGGAGTCAGTAATTCAATGTACTAACCCCACCCTCACCCTGACTAGGGTATGGCATTAGCGTCTGCTGGTCTGATCTGCTGGAGGAGGAAGCCCACCAACCACCTCTGCAGCTGGCTATCAACAGCACCAAAACCAGAGGAATGCTGTCCCTGCCACCTGCTCTAGCACTGTCTTCCGGGCTGTCCCACAGGCCCATGATAATAGCCATCCTTTCTATCCCATTCCATGCATTCCACAACTACTCATTTTTTTTAACAGATTTATCGACATAATTCACATATCATAAAATTCACCCATTTAAAGTGTTCAACTCAATGGTTCTTATTATATTCAGAGTTGTGCAACAGTCACCACAATCTAATTTTAGAACTTTTCATCAGCCCAAAAAGAACACCTATACTTATTAGCAGTCCCTTTGCAAATCTACCCTCCACTCACCTCCCCAGCCCTAAGCAACCACTAGTATACTTTCTATCTCTATGGATTTGCCTATTCTGGGTATTTCATATAAGTAGGTGTGGCATTTCTGATCGGCTTTTTTCACTTAGCATAAGGCTTTAAAGGTTTTTCCATGTCATAGCATGTATTAGTACTTCATTTATTTTATTGCTGAATAGCATGCCATTGTATGTGTGAATCCAGAGAAGAAATATTCATTTGTTGTGAACCCAGAGAAAGAATGTATCTACTGCAATAGACTCCCCATGGTGAACTGAGCGCCATTGGCTGACAGGGGCTTCTCATGTGCTTTGCACACCAGGAAGAGCTTGAGGCTGAACTCTGGGCTTCCCCACTATGCCCTGCTCATTTCTGACATCTGAATCCACTATAATGAGGGAATTCCTGATTTTATCTGTTGACCAAAGGACTAAGACCTGTCCTGTCTAACTAGAACTGTTCCATAATGACCAACCAGGATGCATAATGCCAGCCAATCAGAACTGAGCAATTTGAACCAATCAGAGTGTATGAATATGGATACCTTACATAAAATGGGACCTAACCGGGAACCTAGGCAAAAACTTTCACTATTTCGGCAAAATACAATTTAGGTGGCTACCTGAATCTTTGTCTCCCTGGCTACAGCTCCTTTTGCTCAAATAAATGCTTTTATCTAAAATCTATACACCACATTTTGTTTATTATTCAATAGTTGAACATTACAGTCATTTTCACTTTTTGGCTATTATGAATATGCTGCTATAGTATAAGTTTTGGTGTGAATATATGTTTTCTAGGCCACTTATTTTTAGCAGACTCTCTCCTCTTTGCCTCTCCTTCTCTGGCCCCAGGTCCAAGATTGAAAGATACTGGGGAGAAAAGAAATTCACATACAGTGTGGATAAAATGAAAATAAATACAATCTTTCTAGAGGACAATCCACCAATATCTATCGATCTTTTTTCTGCAAAGGGACAAGAACAGTGTGTTACACCTGCCACCCCAGCAGGGCTACTTAGAGCCCCCCTTCCCCGGTGCCTGGCTGGGACAATCATTTGCAGTTTACCATCGGCCCACTGAGGGGATCCACGTGGGGCCCCTTGCTGGGAGCGAACCTCTGGCACCCCCACACCGCCCCTCCCACTCCCTACAGTGATCTGTTTGTTTCGGTCTCTAGTGGGCGCTCATGTACCAGGTCTATCCCACTGCCCAGCCAGGGCCAGGGAGTGCCCAGCCCTATGAACCTCCAGGTAAGGGCCCTGTGCCAGTAAGTCCCAGTGAGTTTGCCACGGCATCTGCACCAACTCAGCCAACAGCCTTGTCCAGAGGAAAAGGAGGAGCAGCGCTGAGGGTCCCGCCCCTGGTCCCCAAGTGCAAGCCTGAGCACAGGTTCCACGGCCGCGCACACAGGCCCCAAACGCCAGCCAGCATGTCAGGCTACAAACCCTTCTCAGTGCCCACTGTTCTGGGCACTGAGGGTAGAAATAGTCACTTCCTCTGCGCCCTGGTGTCTGTGGAGCCGGCAGGTCCAGCACCCGCAGGGCAGCTCCATCGAACTTTTAAACACATGTACTTTTTGATCTAGGAACTCCATTGCAAGCTTCTTCAAATAATACAAGTTTACAAGGATGTTCTCTGCAGCAGATTATATAATAAATGGCAAAGGATTAAGAAAGTAAATGTAAAGATTGTTCAATAAGAACTATATAGAAGCAGTATAGGGACAACTATTCTACTTATTTAAAAAAAACAAGGTAGAACTACGGAATAGTATGAAAAGCTATATCATATAGTATTCATCAAAGAAAGTAAGTTACAGAAAAATGCATATATTAAGTGAGTCCACTTTTATTCAAAGGTATATATCTCTGTATGCAGGTAAGTCTAAATAAAATGTTTAGGAAAATACTTTTTAAAACATGAGTATAAACAGCTTGGGGAAAGAGGGACAGTTATTTAACATTTAGGTATCTTTTTTTGTACAACTTCAACTGTTATTATAACAATGCTTTTAGAATTTAAAATGTTATTTTAAAACAATACAAATTCTCATGATACCCTACTGTTAATATTTTATGAGAAGGGGTGAGAAAATGAATGCCAAGGAGAGAAGAGACAGCAAAGAGGAGCTGAGGTGCTGAAAACAAACACTGCAGGCTTCCCACTAACTGATCCCAGGCAACCCTGATCTAACCTTTCAAACAGAAAGCATCACAGGCACCTGACTCCTGCCTGCATTCCCAGCCAAGCAACACAGCACACCAGCAAACCCGATCCCTGCGATGCCACTCCCCAGCATTCCGACAACCCCACCAATCTAGGTTCTAAATGGTATTTCCCAGAGAAAATTTCTGAAAATCAAGCCCCTGAATCCAAACCTGTATAAATGTTTGCATGTCCTCCACAGTGTATGTGTACCTCTTTGAACTGACTCGTAGTTTTATGGTATTCTATGCATCTTACCCCTGACTCTACAAATCCTTTTAAGGGTCAGTACCTAACTACAAAGTATGCAAAGCCCACTGGGCCTAGAAGGATGTCATCAAGAACTTGCTGGCTCACGAGAAATTATTTGTTGATGATGATTAACCTGTATCCAAAAGATTGTTTTTTAATTATTGAATGGTAAAAACTCGACAAAATGATAGGTGAATGGCATATGTGAGTGCTTAATGCTAATTTAACATAGACTTGATCATGGCTTTGGTTTTTTGTCTGTTTGGTTTTCTTCCCCCATTTTTCCCCAATGCACAGCTATAGCTAGCCAAGATTATCAACTCTGATTATACAAATTCACACCCAAGCGTACTAGTATATGATTCAGAGCAATAAATTCTAACCCATTCTTTAAGATCCAGAGCCGTTTCCTCCTTGAAGCTTCTCTTACTCCCTCTCTCTCAGCACCCCAGCAGCTGGTCACTTCCACATTATTGCTGCTGCTGCACTCTCATTTATGCAGTAATTCTTCTTTAAATATTTGACACACTCCCTAGTCTGTACATTTTGTTTTAAAACACTGCTGCATCCACATCATCTTTAATGTTTTGTTACATATAGAAGGGGGCTAGGGAAAGGTTGCTTAAACATGTGAGCAGGTGAGAGAAATTGAATTCTCATTCTCAGTCCCAAATGAAAGGCTGTGGCACCTTCAGGGATCTCACTATCCTAAAATACCTAGTTCCCTCATCCAAAGAAAACTGAAGTCTACCTATAATGACCAGTATAACTTATTTGTAAATTCCCCCTCTTCACCTGCCACAAGGTAAGGGCAACCTTATGGCAGAAAACCAAGAATGTTTCAAGTAACTTAAGAGAATAAAGAGCAGCATTTGGGAGAAGCAGATTCAGGTTCTCCAGTCCTGCCACTAACAGCTGGAAGATCTTGCATAGGTCACTAAATTCCCCAGGGCACTCGGGCTCCTTGTCTATAAAAAGAGAGGGTAAAACTTGATCACTTCTAAGACCCCTATCAGCTCTAATGCTCTAGGAGTCCATGGAAAGGAAAATCAACAAAGAACCCACTCAATTTTTTCTTTCATTTACTCAACAAACATTACGGGATGCTAGTAGCAAAGGACTATGTGTTCAGCAAACACAGCCATTTTGTTTTCCTCCTGAGACATTCTCCTGGCTCGCCTGAAAGTAGTAGGCAGGTCTATGGAACTGAGTTCTGACCAGTGGGATATGAGCGGAAGTGATGTGCTCCATTTCCAGCCTGGCCCATACGCCACCTGTGCAAGCCACGTGTTCATGCTCTTCCCTTGCCTGTCCGCCAGAAACAGATGATGTAATGAAGGGTGCCAAGACCCTAAAGCATGCCAGCGCCACTGGGTGAAAGAAGTCTGGGTGTCTGCATGGATCAGAGCCCCCCTCACCCAGTAATAAATATCCCAAGTTAAAACACTGGGGTTATGGAGTTTTTTGTTATAGCAGATAACTTATGCTGACTGTGTAATACTTTATACACTTTTAATGCTCCCAACAACCTGAGTGGTAGATACTACTATTTACATTTTACTGATGAAGAAATTGAATCTCAGAGAAGGGAAGTAAGTTGCTCAAGTCACCCAACTTCAAAGTAGCACAGGCAAAATTTGAATCTATGAATATCTAACTTCAAAGTTCATATTTATCCTTTTTAATTTCTATTTATTGACTAGAGACCAGGTGCACAGATTCGTGTACTGGTGGGGTCCCTCAGCATGACCTGCAGGGACAGCACTGAAACTGGCATCCAACATCCCCTGAGGGATGTAGCAGTGTACGAAGAGGCAGGAGGCTGGGGAGGAGCTGCTCCTGTTCATCCTGGCCCCACTCATCAAGTCAGCTCACTGGCGCTCCCACTGTGGGAGTACACTGACCACAGGGGGCAGCTCCTGCATTGAGCATCTGCCCCCTGGTGATCAGTGCACATCATAGTGACCGGTCAACCAGTCATTTGGTCACTTAGGCTTTTATACACACACACACACACACACACACACACACACACACACACACACACACTAGGGGCCCGGTGCACAAAATTCGTGCACTGGCGGGGGGAAGGGGTCCCCTCAGCCCAGCCTGCCCCCTCTCACATGCTGGGAGCCCTGAGGGGATGTCCTACTGATGGCTTAGGCCCATTCCCCACAGGGAGTGGGCCTAAGCCACAATCTGGCCTCCCTTTGTGGGAGGCGACTGGGCTGATCAGGGAAAGGCACCAGCCCCATCACCCCACTGCCGCAGCCACTGCCAGTCACCGCAGCCACCAAGGTGTTTTCATCCACCCAGGCTCCGGTCCCTTCACCATGAAAAAATGACAACTTTCTTTAGGCATTTTCAACATGTGTCTTTGATAAGATATAACATTTCTTTATTTTTCTTTTTTTATCCTCACCTGAGGATATGTTTCCATTGATTTTTAGAGAGTGTGGAAGAGAAAGGGAAAGACAGAGAAACAATGAAGTGAGAGGAACACCTGACTGGTTACCTTCCGGCATGAGCCCTGATCTGGGCCCTAGCCAGGGAGGAGCCTGCAACCAAGGTACATGCCCTTGATCAAAATATAACCCAGACCCTGCGGTTGGCAAACCTAGGCACTATCCACTAAGCCAAACTGCCTAGGGAAAGGATATGATATTTCTTAGCCCTCCAGGAGCAGACCTTTGTTTTTTTCTCTAGGAGTGTGGTGGAAGAACCCTAGATTTGGAGTCTTATACCCAAGTTACTAAGAATATTACCAGTGGCCTACAGGGAGCTTAGCCAATGGACGGTCAGAAAAAATGTTTCCTCTACAGTTCACATCTATCTCCTCTGATCTCCGGCTCCACCCCTGCCAAGGCCTAAAGCATCTGGCCCTGGGCGGGGGACCCCCAGTTAGCTGTGATTGCCTTGCTCCACCCCAGTCAAGGCCCCAAGCCTCTGGCCAAGGATCCAAGGCTCGGGTCTAAGGCAGAAGACCCCCAGCATGCTTGATTGTCCTGCTTTGCCCCTGGCCAAGGCCCCAACCCTCTGGCCAAGGATCCAAGGCTCAGGTCTAGGGCAGGGGACCCCCAGCATGCTTGATCACTCTGCTCCGAGGATGGGGCCTGGGCAGTCGACCCCAGCACATGCGATTGCCCTGCTGCCTCTGTTTGAGGCTCGGGCCCTGTTTGGGAACCCCTAGCACAGAGGATCACCCTGCTCCAACCCCAGCCAAAGTGCAAGCCTCTGGCTGATGCTCTGAGGCTGGGGCCCTGGGTGTTTGACCCCCAGCACACGCGATCGCCCTGCTGCCTCTGTTTGAGGCTCGGGCCCTGGGCAGCTGACCTCCAGCGCAGGCGCATGCCCCATCAACTGCCATGCCACCTCACCCTCCCACCCTCCCGTGTGCCTCACCGCCACACCCCTTGCTCCTGATTGGCTGGTAGTGTAGCGAAGGTACGGTAATTTGCATGTTTCTCTTTTATTAGGTAGGCTTCTAGAGACCCAGTGCACAAAATTTGTGCACTGGGGGTCAGGGAGGAGGACACTTCAGCCCAGCCTGAACCCTCCCCAATCTGGGGCCCCTCGGGGGATGTCCAACTGCTGGTTTAGGTCCAATTCTCAGAATTGGACCTAAACCAGCAGTCAGACATCCCTCTCACAATCTGAGACCACTGGCTCCTAACTGCTCACCTGCCTGCCTGCCTGATGACCCCTAACTGCCCCCTCTACTGGCCTGGTTACCCCCAACTGCCCCCCATGCTGGCATAGTCACCCCCAACTGCCCCTTCCCAACAGCCTGGTCACCCCTTAGTATCCTACCTGCTGGCCTGGTCACCCCCAACTGCCCCCTGCCAGCCAGGTTGCCCCTCACTGCCCCCCCTGCCAGCCTGGTTGCCCCACGCATCCTGCTGCTCAGTTGTTTGACCAACTGTCACTAAACCCCCTACCAGCCTGGTCACCCTGCTGCTCGGTCATTTGGTCAAACGAGATTAAGAAACATCTATTTATTGTTCCACTTACTGATGCAATCATTAGTTGCTTCTCATATGTGCCCTGATGGGAGATCAGATCCACCACCTTGGTATATCAGGACAACACTCTAACCCACTGAGCTACCCAGCCAGGGCCCATCTTTTTTAGTCTTTACCACAAGATTGCTAAAAAAAAAAAAAAAAAAAGAAAGAAAGAAAGAAAGAAAAGCCCATCTATATCCCCCTCTTTGCTCCTGGAAACCTTTACTTGCTGCTAACAGTCCTTGCAGGTGCTGCTCCAGCATAAACTTATTACTGAGAAGCAGTACAAGGTCTACCTATAAACTACCAGCAAAGGAAGACCAGAACTCACTTGCTGCAAACCAAGTTTGTTTTGGGATCTGACTAAGCTTATAAACAGCAGAGGACTAAAGCTCCCACTAAGACCAGATAATCAGAAATACCAATAACATGCTCTAGAAAATAATCAGGAGGTGACTATACCACTTTAATTTTCTCTTAAGAGTCAGTGTGACATCATTAAGAGTGACATTTAAATGCTAATCAGAAAATCAGTGTTCCCAAGTCTGGAAACAAGTATTCATTTGCATGTTAATTCTGTGGATAAAAAAAAAATCAGCTTCCAATATGAGGTGTCAAAATGAGGTCAGTTCCTCTGCAGAGGAAGATAAAAGGCTGTGGCAGAGACATAATTAAATTACCTGATATTAAGAGTCTAAAAAAAGGCTACCCTTTGCAATACGAGTCCATATTTCCTCTTTGTAAAGAGTGCATTTTACAATGAAAGGACCAAAATATAGATTTCTCAACATCAATGCAGTGCCCTCATCACAGATCAAAACGGCTTTTACAGAATGATGGCTCATGAGCTCACAAAAGCTGTCAATATTGGAGACAGAAGCTCATTTCCCTAGAAGCCAATATACTACAAACACATTAAATTGTCACATAGAACATCAGCTTGATTTTTTTGATCAACAAACCATTTCTTTTTAAAGGAGTCATGCAAGTTAGTATACCTCACAAACCACAGACTCAGATGGTAAGCTGAATATTTCATAAATTAGGTTACCTCAAAAGATGATAATTTTGATAAAGTATATATTTAAATTTATATACTTACACTATACTTATTACCATTATAATTTGTAACTTCTGCTTGGAACACTTTTTTTCAAATATGATCTCATCTTAGCACAGTGATATGTATAATAATAAAAGCATAATATGCAAATTGTCGAAAAGGCTGAACAGCAGAACAACTGTCTGGACAACTTTTGGACGAAGCCGGGCCTGCGAAGGCCTACTCTTGCATGAATTTCATGCCCTGGGCTTCGAGGATAGAATATAAATGTGCCCTCTACACAGATGAGGAAATTAAGGCTCAGAAAAAGTACGCAGAATAACCAAGATCACAGAGGTAAAGAGAAGGGGGGGCTGGATCTAAAACCCAGGCTTCTGGCTTTAATTTCAGTGATCTTCCCATTCTATTATAACTTTCTTCTACTTTATCAAGTTGCTTATAGTCCCTGTTACCAAGCACATTATTCCTATGATATTACTAAATATGTCAATGGCATAAATATTTGGGGAATAACCACAATTTGAATAGGCTAAACAGAATTCCTTTTCTGCTCTTATACGAAGGCCCACTCTAGAAGTTAACAAAATTTAACACTGGTTAATTCATTTATTGTACAGATGTATATTTTATAAATATATGCGATAGCTTCTATCTGTGATATATAAAGAGCAGTGACTAATTAATAAAAAAAGATAAAAACACTGATAGAAAAGAAAAAAAAGCCACAAACAGGCTATTCACAAAAGAAACCTTGCTTAATCTCACCGGTAAAAAAAATGAAAATTGAAATGAGAGATATTATTATTTTTTCAATATACATTTTATTGATTTTAGGGAGAGAGAGACAGAAACATCAATGAGACAGAAACATTGATTGGCTGCCTCTTGCACAGGGATCAAGCTGGCAACCCAGGAATGTGCTGTGACTGGGAATGGAACCATGATCCCCTGGTTCATGGGCTGATTGATGCTCAACCACTAAGCCACACTGGCCAGGCAATGAGTTATTAATTTTTCCCATCAAATTGAAAAAATACTAAAAATAAATCACTAATTCTCTACATTGGCAAGAGTGGAATCTATTATAACTGTAGGTTAGAGTTAAAAATAATATAATTCATAGGGAAAGGTAAAAGTGCATGCTGTATGACCCAGAAATTCCAGTTTTAGGAGTTAATTCTAAGGAGACAAAAAGATACTATGGTAAAAAAAAAAATGTATATATGTAAATGTTAATAATCATACTGTTTATAATAATGAAAACTATAGAAATAGTCTAAGTTTACAACATATGCTATTAATTAAATTTGGATGTTACCCACAAAATTCTATAGCCATTATAAAGAATTATACTAAAGCCAAATAATTAAAATATAAAACATTGAGCAAATTGAATAGGACCCAAATGGGAAGATATTCCATGCACATGAACTGAAAGGCTCAGTATTACAAAGATGTCGCTTCAATAGATTTGATGTCAAAGCAATTGATCTACAGATCCAGAGCAATACTAATCAAAATCCCTGCAAATCTGAGTGTGTCTCTGTGTATATTTGTGGAGACTGAAAAGCTGATTCTAAGCTTTACTTGAAAATGCAAAGGGCCAAAGAATATCATGTGGAATTAGTACAAAGAGGACAGTTTTCAATTTATTAAACTACAGTAATCAAAACATATATTAGCAAAAGAAAAATACCCAATGAAAGAGAACTAAACTGTACATGTATGGATACTTGCAGACACATAAATTGATTCCATGTAAATTGTAGATCTAACTGTGAAAGGTAACACAATAAATTTAATGGATGATAACAGAGAAGGATATCTTCATGTCTTTGGATTGGGAGTAGGCAAAGATTTCTTACAAAGGACTCAAAATGCCCTGGGCTTAATTGCTTAATTTCAAAGTTAATTGAAGTTAATTGCTTAATTTCAAAAGCTAAATACACTAATAATAAAGGGAAAATTGTTAAATTAAATTACATTAAAATTAAGAACGTACATTAACCTTTGTCAAAAGAGTAACAAAAGCAAGAGTGGGAAAAGATATTTTTAACACATAACTAACAAAGGAACTCATATCTAGAATCATATCAATCACTTCAAACTCCACCACCACCAAAATACCCTAAATAGGTAAATAAATATATAGAAAAAGTGTTCAATCTCATTAATTACCAGGAAAATGTAAATGAAAATGACAAGATACTAACACACATCTACCAGATGGGATAAATCAATAAAACTGACAATACAGAAGTATTTGTCAAGATCTGGAACGACAAAAACTCACATTCATTTGATGATGGGGTATAAATTGGTGCAAACACTTTAATAATATTCCTGAAGTTCAACACAAATATATCCTATGATCCAACAATTCCATTCCATTCCTGGGCACACAAACTTACAAACAATAAGTAAATATTTTGGCATGTTCTTTCAATGAAAAAATATTCAGCAGTGACAAAGAATGAACAAATAATACACATTAAAAATATAGATTAATTTCACAAATAAATGTTGAGTAAAAAAGTAAAAACTATGTATATTTCTTTTACATAAAATTTAAAAACAGACTATAGGATTAAAAGTCCAAACAGCAGTTCTTTCTGATGAGGAAGAAGAGGTCAGAGAGGGCTCCTAGGATACTGGAAAAGTTTTTCTTTCTATTCTTTTTCCCAATATGTTTTTATTGATTGTGTGTGTGTGTGTGTGTGTGTGTGTGTGTGTGTGTGTGTGTGAGAGAGAGAGAGAGAGAGAGAGAGAGAGAGAGAGAGAGAGAGAGCAGTTGCCTCCCATACACAACCTGATGGGGGATCAAACTTGCAACCTGGGCATATGCCTTACTGGAAATCGATCCTACAACCTTTTGGTGCCTGGGACGATGCTCAATCAACTGAGCCACACCAGCCAAGGCTGGAAATGTTCTTTTTGACCTGGGTGTTGGTTACATGGATATGTTTGCTTTGTGATCATTCACGCTCTACACTTAAGATTTGTGCACTTTTCTGAACATGTTATGTTACCATAAAATATGGTTATCTGTATGGAAATATGTCCATGATATATTAAGTAAGAAAAACAAAACAGTAGCTTAGTAAATTATATAATTCTCCTTTTCAGATATTAAGAGTAGAAGTATCTTTATCTAATGCATCTAGAACCGGAAGTTAATTGCTTAATTTCAAAAGCTAAATACAGTGAGGATTCATAACAACTGCTCCCTAAAACTTTTTATTTAACACTAAGGTCTTGAGTATTTGCCTAACAAAATTCCATATCACTTTCCTACATAAGTCATATTTATAATCCATTTTTCTCTATTTTCAGTTTAGTTTTTTATTACCAAAGAACAAAAATGTAAATATACTTATGAAGCAATAGGAATGTGGAATCTGTCATGACTTTTTAAAATGTTTTCTTTAATCTTTTATAGTTATTCTACCTACTCTAAATTCCAGAACAACTGTTTTAGTGAATCATCTTGATTGCATTTTGTTAAGACATTAAACCTAATTTTAGTGACGAAAACAGGTCTATTTTTATACTCACATTTCACTGGTTTGGGTAATATTTAATTAGATTACATAATTGTGATAATAATTTCAACTGGCATAAACAAGGCTAAGAAAAAATACAAATGGCTCTTAGTAAGCACATGATTTGGGGTACATTAAAGAGAAACTTGTTAGCAGAATTTAGTTATCCTAAGAGCACTTCCTATATGTATATTTTTTTAATTCTGATATACTCCAAAATGTTAATATTGGTTTATCTTGATTGAATGAGTTTCTGATAATGTTTAATTCAATTTGCTTATATGTATTTCTTCAGAGCTATATAAATGGCATGCCTATATCCAATCTTCCCTTTCCTCTTTTCCTATTAAATAACTAGAAGCCCAGTGCATGAAATTCGTGCACGGGGGGTGGGGAGGGGGTCCCCTCAGCCTGGCCTGCAACGACACCAGCACCCCTTGCCCCAGAGGACTTGTACTCATACATTCTTTCAATGTCATAAAATAGCTTGTTATGAGACTACTTTAAGACATACTCTTAAAGAATAGTGGGAGCTGGGGGAGTAAAGGACATGAACCCTGTCCTCCTCTAAGAGTGTGAAATGTGCTTAAGGCTTTTAAATCAAACAGATCAAGATTGAAACCCAAGCTCTGTCATTTATTAACTGTACATCCTTGGGTATGTCTCCTCTTTTTAATTTTCTGTAAAATGGGGCCAATACTGTTAATGGAGAATCAAACTACCCTATCACTCATGGTAGTGAGGTTCTTGCAATATATTCAGAAAATGAATTTTCTAAGATTCTCCTGGGAGGATGGGATGTGGAAGAGGCTTTATTTGCATAAGGTAATATTTCTCAGGTCCCAGTGTCCCCTTTCCTCCAAGCCAGTCCAGAAAGATGGACAGCTGAGAGTTCAGCAGAGCTAGAAACATGGCCAGTGTCCAGAGCTTTTGTTGCATGTTGCATCCAGGCTAATTAATGTCCATTAGTCAACAGGACAGCCAGGGACCCAGTGCATGAAACTTCCTTTGTGTGGAAGTTTCAAATATTTAGGTTTCATACACTTGCAGCAACCACACCCATCCTGGCCACTAATTTGTTCCCAGGTATGACTGGCAGACAGGTGGCACCTTTCCACATCACTCAAACCTTACTGGGCATGTGTCTCAATTGGGGGAGAGGGGGAGAATGGGAGATATCTGTAATTCTCTCAACAATAAAAATATATTTAAACAAATAAAAATAAATTGTCTTTGTCCAGTTCCTTCCCCCACTGATCAGAAGGAAACAGATTTGGAGAGTTTTAAATGCAGCTTTTTGGCAAAGCTATATAAATGGCATGCCTATATCCAATCTTCCCTTTCCTCCTTTCCTATTAAATAACTAGAGGCCCAGTGCA
This sequence comes from Antrozous pallidus, assembly GCA_027563665.1. Classification (NCBI taxonomy): domain Eukaryota; kingdom Metazoa; phylum Chordata; class Mammalia; order Chiroptera; family Vespertilionidae; genus Antrozous; species Antrozous pallidus. Next base: position 27,737,267 of record CM050513.1, read on the forward strand.
TGAAATTCGTGCACAAGTGTGGGGGGGGGGGTCCCCTCAGCCTGGGCTGCAATGACACCAGCACCCCTTGCCCCAGCCTCCGGCCCGAGGCCCCTTCCCTCCCTCCTTGAGGCCAAGGTGCAGACACTGGGCTCGCATTGCTGGGGTGAAGGCACCAGGGCCCCACCCCGGCCACTATGGGGCATCTCCATCTGTGTCACGGATGGTTAATTTACATATTACTCTTTTATTAGATAAGATAATGGCACCAATACCACCTACTGCAAACAGTTGCTATGAGAATTACTGTGATAATGTAGGATCAAAAGCCTAAGCACAGTACCCTACATACAGTAAGCCTCAATAAATGTTAATTAAAAAAAACAAAAACAGAAGGGTTCAAAAAGGCAACATAAAAGGTTTCTAAACTTCTTTCCTCCCATGAACTCACTGAATGTACAGCTACACACAGATCAATTCCCTCTGAGAAAAATCCAGAAACTGGCTCAGTGACTCCTACACATGAATGAATAAGAAAACATCCACATTGAAATGGTTAGGAAAGGCTGAGACACACTCATCAAACACCAGATCCTCAGCATTATGCCATACAATCAGTAAGGCACTTACACCCTCATTTTCTCCCCGAGAAATTAAGTGTTTGGACTGCACATGTAGTGCCCAACTTTTAAGACTCCCACTGAAGGGGCAGGCCCCCAAAACCTCTAACTCTAAAAGCCAATGGGGCATGTGTCCATGAGGCCTGTAAGACTAGCAAAGAATCAATTCTTAACATGAGCACTTGTTAAGACTACCCCTCAATGGCTCAGTACAGAGGAAGCAGGCAAATCACTCTCATCTTTCAGTCTTTACCTAGAAGGGGTTTGAGTGCATACTTTACAAGCTGCTGCCTGAAGGTCCAACTTCTAATTTGGCAGGCATCTAAGGGCTGGCTGGGATTCATCCTATACTGGAGCCTTGAGGAGCTGGCAAGCACTTCCCCCACCTTTTCCCTTTGGTCTGCTCCAACAATAAAACTAGGTCACTATCATCTATCTGGAAGGAGCTTATACATATGTCTGGCACCCCCACTTTTGTAGCTGCCACCTGAGAGATGGCCTCCAGATTGCCTAGTTCTGATAGACAATAGAGCGTGCATTCATGAGTCTCACAGGACCAAACCAAACAATGAAGCAGTTCTTAACAGACACAAATGAGTACTCACTGCAACTATACCCTCAAGGCTCAGTGCAGTGGAAGCAGGCAAAAAACGCAGATCTCCTAGTTTTTACTGCAAAGGGTTTAACTGCATATTCTATAAATTGCTGCCTGAGGATTTGGCTTCTAATTAGCATACATATAGGGGCTGACTACAATCCTCCCGGGAGCCCAAAAGAGCCAGTAGGAACTTCCAGCTCCTCCCTCTGGCTCACTCCAACAATAAAATCAAGTCATTAGTATCTCCCTGGAAGAAACTTCGCTACACATCTAATGCCCCAACTTTTATGGCTGGCTTGCTAGACAGCCCTTGGATCACAAAACGTTTATAGCCAATAGGCATTCTTCTCTAATCTGCAGGGAGAGGAGTGGGGATAGACATCCGGATGCAAAAAACCTCAAAAGTACCAAGTAACTATACAGAGACACATAATAATTCAATTATCAAAAATTAAATACAAAGAATCTTACAAGAAGCAAGAGAAAAGCAACTTATTACATATAAGAAAACACCCTTAAGATTATCAGCAGTTGTAGCAACAGAAACTGCAGGCCAGAGGGAGTAGAATGATATATTTAAAGTGCTGAAAGAAAAAATGCACTCCTTCTTCCATATTTTTATGCTTTTGGTGTTACCTGCTCTGTTGACCCAACCCAGCAAAGCTGTCCTTTGGAATTGAAGGAGAAATAAAAATGTATTCAGATCTACAAAAGCTGAAGGAGTTCATCATCACTAGACTGGTAGAAAAAATATTAAAGGGTGTTCTTCAAGTTGAAATAAAAGTATGCCAATTAATAACAGGAAAACATATAAAACTCACTGATAAAGGTAAATATACAGTTACATTCAAAATACTCTAATGCAGTGGTCGGCAAACTCATTAGTCAACAGAGCAGCAAATGGCGGCTCTAATGTAATGGTGGATAAGTCACTTACAATTCTAGTGTAAAGTCAAAAGTATTAAGGTAACTATAAGTAAAATAATTTGTCAATGGAGACATAGTATAAAAATAGGTAACACCAAAAGCATGAAAATATGGAGGACGGAGTATAGAAAAATAGAGCTTTTGTATGCATGTAAAGTTAAGTTGTTATCAATTTAAAATAGACTGTTATAATAAAAACTAGTGGCCCTGCACAGGAATCTGAGCGCAAGTAGCTTGCTGCTGCTTGCCTCAGCTGGCCACCCCGCTCACAGTCACTTGTAGCTGCCCCTCCCTCCTGTAGCTCTTCGCCACTTGTAGCTTGCTACCTCACCCTCCTGTGATCAGTCATTATAAGACAGCGTCCTGATATTGCATATTACCCTATTATAAGTAGAGATAAGATGTTTTATAAAAGTCTCATGGTAAGCTCCCAGCAAAAACCTACAGTAGATACATAAAACATAAAGAAATCTAAGCATAGCACAATAGAAAATCATCAAATCACAAAGAAAGAAAGAAAAAATGAAACTATAAAACAGATAGAAAACAATAAAATGGCAATAGTAAGTCCATAGCCTATATAATCTTATTTAATAAAAGGGTAATATGCAAATTGACCATCACTCCAACACACAAAATGGCTGCCCCATGTGGTCAAAGATGGCCGCCCCTACATGGACATAAATGGCCACCACAAGATGATCAGAAGGGGAGGACAGTTGTGGGTGATCAGGCCTGCAGGGGAGAAGCAGTTGAGAGGGACCAGACCTGCAAGGGAGGGCAGTTGGGGGCAATCAGACCTGCAGAGGAGGGCAGTTAGGAGTGACCAGGCTAGCAGAGGAGAGTAGTTGGGGGGCAACCAGCCAGCAGGGGAGGGCAATTAGGGGTGACCAGGCTGTCAGGGGAAAGCAGTTGAGAAGGATAAGGCCTGCAGGGGAGGGCAGTTAGGGGTGACCAGGTTGGCAGGAGAAGGCAGTTGGGAGCAACCAGGCCTGCAGGGGAGAATAGTTAGGGGCAACCAGGCTGGCAGGAGAGGGCAGTTAAGGGTGACCAGGCTGGCAGGGGAGGGCAGTTAGGGGCAATCGGGCCAGCAGGGGAGCAGTTAGGTGTTGATCAGGCTGGTAAGGAAATGGTTAGGGAGGAGGTAATCAGGCTGGCAGGTAGAAGCAGTTAGGAGCAATCAGGCAGGCAGATAGGCGAGCAGTTGGGAGCCAGCAGTCCTGGATTGTGAGAAGGCAGTCAGGCATCCTTCGAGGGGTCCCAGATTGGAGCTAGTGCAGGCTTGCATGAGGGACACACTCTCTCCCCCATGCGCAAATTGTGTGCACTAGGCCTCTAGTGCTATATAATAAAGAGCTAATATGTAAATGGTCATCATGCCCTTGTGCACTGGCACCTTTGTGCCAGGACCAGGGACCTGAAACCTGGCTAGGGGACCTAATGCTGCACCCCCAACCTCGGCACTGGGGCTGGGGGACCTGAGGTGGTGCCTCCCACCCAGCAGGGCTTGACAGGGGACCTGAGGCTACGCCCCCTTGTCAGCAGGGCTTGACAGGGGACCTGAGGATGTGCCCCCCACAATGCAGAGCTTGACAGAGAACCTGAGGCTGTGCCTCCTGCCTGGTGCCAGGCTGGGGAACCTGAGACTGCACCCCTGGCCCTGCAGAACTTGATAGGGGTGGAGCCGGCCAGGTCTGGGTGTCTCACAATTTTGTGGCATGTGTGGGTGGGTGGGGATTTGACTCTGGGTCCTGTGGCATGCCCCAGACTCTGACAGAAGGAGATTTTCATATACATTTTACTAATTTTCTTTAATCTCTGACACTTCTAATATAGAGAAAAGACAAATAGCAATATTAAAATATTTCCTCTATTCCCTTTTAAAGTGCATGAATTTTGTGCACCAGGCTAGTAAATCTATAACAGCAAGTCCATAATGTAAATTTACTGAATTATCTAAAACAAAAGACAGAGTAGCCAAATAGATAAAAAATAAAAAAAAATAAAAACACCCTGGCTGGTGTTGCTAAGTGGTTAGAGTGTCACCCTGCATATCAAGGGTCATGGGTTCAATTCCCAGGCAAGAGCACATTCCTTGGTTGCAGAGTCACTTCCTACTCCTAGTAGGGGAGTGTGCAGGAGCAACCAGTTGATGTGTCTCTTTTACATTGATGTTTCTCTCTCTGACTCCTATCCCTCCCTTCTACTCTCTGAAACGTAATAGAAAAAATATCCTTAGGTGAGGATTAACAAAAAATAAAACAAAGCAAAACAAAAGACTGAATCATATGCTACCTATAAGAGATTCACTTTTCAGCTTTAATGACAAACATAGATAAGTAATGGAATAGGAAAATCTAGTTCATACAAATAGAAACCAAAAGAAAGTAAATTAGCCATAATTATATTAGACAAAATAAACTTTAAGCCAAAAATTATAAATACAAAGAAGGTCACCATATAATGACAAAGGGATCAATTCATCAAAAGGGCATGACAATTGTGAATATTTATGCACCCAACATCAGAGCACCAGCCAAGGCCCACTTTCAACAGTATGACAGACCATCCAGACAAAATATCAATTAATAAACACTAGACTTAAACTACACGTTAGACCAGACTGACCTAACAGAAATAAAAGAACATTCAATCCAACAGAACAGAATACACATTCTTCTCAAGTGCACATGGGAGGGGTGAGAAGACACAGCCTGGCAATAAGGATGGCCCCAGAATCTTAAAATTCCCTAAGGAAATCTTAGGATAAAAAAGTCAAAACGCACAGAGACCTAGTAACAAGGCTTCTTTAAGCTGTCAGAAGATGAAGGAAGACAAGTAGAACAGACAGGAGCTTAAAATTTTCTGTGAGAAAATTCAAATACAAATAATTTAATATCTACACAAATGTTCCTCAGAAGGCAAGAAATGTCATTTCAAACACTTTCTAAATATTTGTTAGTCGTTCTCAAACTATGCCTCAAACTGGTTAGAATTCTGTATCTGGACTAAGATAATCGGCTAAAATCATACACAGCAGTATTTCACCAATTCACAGATAAGAAGTTAATAAATAAAACATTCTTGTCATAAGGTATTTTAACTTTTTTTTTCTTAAATCTATGGTACTAATTAATGCTTTCCCTAAAAAAAAAAATGCCAGAGGGAGATAAGGAAACAAAGAACAAATAAATTATACTGGAAAAAAATAATAGCTGATCATGCTTTATCCACATCTTTTTCTCTTTTTTTTCCATTCACATGTGTGATTGGAGCTGTGCTTTTTATATTGCAAACCTCTAACATAATCCTAGGAGAGCACAAACAGGAGACCCTTCATCCCTCACCCTCCATAAAGAGGCTTACCCTCTCTGAACACAGACACACTGCAATGCCACTGTTAGCACAGAGAAGATTGGTATTCGCTGGAAAAAATGCCGTTCCAGGAATCAGATGACCTGAGGTACACTTCTTGGATCCTGGTTTCCTGGTTCCTAAATGGAGATAATATTGCCCTGTCTCCTTCACAGAGGGCTAACTGGATCAGGCATTTTCAACAGCAGTATAAACTAAAAAGTGCTATACAAATATAAGCCATTATTACTATTACTTTTATTATTAATTAAAACCTTCATTAAAAGCAAAAAAGAACACCACTGAGTCCCACTTGACCTCTTGAATTAACTGTACAAAAAAAGCCCTTTATGCCTGGCTGGTGAAGCTCAGCATCAACCTATGAACCAGGAAGTCACAGTTCAATTCCCAGTCAGAGTACATGTCCAGGTTGTGGGCTCAATCCCCAGTGAGGAGCGTGTAAGAGGCAGTTGATCAATGATTCTCTCTCATCATTGATGTTTCTATCTCTCTCTTTCTCTCTCTCCCTTCCTCTCTGAAATCAATATATATATATATGTACATACATACTAGTAGCCCTGCACACGAATCTATGTGCCAGTAGCTCTCTGCGGGACCTGGCCACTCTGCACCCACTGCCCAAAGGCTCTCCACAGCCCAGAAGCCCATCTGTGGCCAGGGGCAGAATGCCTGCCTCGTCACTGGGACAACGACATAAGCATCCCCCCGCCCCACCTGGCCGTTTCATGCCCACTGTCCAGAGGCCCTCTGCGGCCAGGGTGGAACACTTGCCTTGACACCACAGCAATGAAGCATGAAGCAAGCATTGCATCAGGCTGCTCATGGCTGCCTGCTCTCAGTGGCTGCCCCCCGGGGCTGGGGGACTCCAGTGGGGCTGAGAGCCACAACCATCTTGTGGCTATGGGCACAACCATCTTTGTGATGGAGTGACAGTTAATTTGCATATTACCTTTCTATTAGATAGGACTAAAGGCCCGGTGCATGAAAATTCATGCACTGGATGGGGGGCCAGCCTGCCCCTTCTTACAGTCTAGGAGCCCTCAGGAGTGGAAAGTGATCTGGCAATCAGGTGAAGGCAATGCTCCATCACACCTGCTGCTGCCACTGCTGGCAGTGCAAGCCTCAGCTGGCCCTGGTTACCTGAGCCTTGGGTGGCCCTGGGCGGCTGGGGGGCTGAGAGGACTGGGGGACTCCAGAGACAGGTGTGTGCCTGCCACCCCAGTGGGGCTGAAGGGACTGGGTGCTACCATCTTGTGGCTATGGGCACTGCCATCTTTGAGGGTGTGGCAGTCAATTAGTATATTCCCTTTATTGGCTGTGGGGGCTGCCATCTTTGCAAGGGTTTGAGGGTCAATTAGCATAGTCCCTCTTTATTAGATAAGATATATACACTGAGTGGCCAGATTATTATGATCTCTGAACACATAATAATCTGGTCACTCAGAATGTTTGTGTGTGTGTGTGTATGTGTGTGTGTGTGTGTATTTTAGAGGCCCGGTGCATGAATTCATACATGGGTGAGGTCTGGCCAGTCTGGCCAGAAGGAGGGGACTTGGGAGGTTGGCCGGCATGCCTGCTGGTCAAACTCCTGATCGAGGGGACAATTTGCATATTATCCTTTTATTATATAGGATATACACTATTATATAGGATATAAATGCCAGATTATTATGTGTTCAGAGATCATAATAATCTGGCCACTTAGTGTGTGTGTGTGTGTGTGTGTATGGAACCTTTATTCCATGGAATGAGCAATTTGTGCTAAAATTTTTATCTATAAGCATATCAGGCACACAAGTTAACCATTGATAATTTCAAAAATATTGAGCCTTTTTTGCCTCTGGATTGGACCTAAACTATACCTTATATTTCCTATTTATAGCCACATTCAAGATTTAAAATATCCATTCAGCCCTATCTCAATTTCTGAATTGAGGAAATTTATTGATCCCTTAAATTCATTTCTCCATGGGGATTTCTTTCCCAAATAATTCAAAATTGGATGTATGAATTTCATTTATATGAGATAGTTATCTTCTTTACCACATTGACCAAAGGTTGAATTCCCTTACACATAAAATCTGAATTAAAAAAATTATTAGGAATGGGGGGGTAGAGGGGAATGAAGATACAATTTAATATCTTAATCAATAAAGAAATTTTTAAAAATAAATAGGAAAGATAAGATTAATTTTTATATACTATAATGATTTTCATCCCACTCCCTAATGATGATGATGACCATAATAATAAGATTAATAATAATAATTACTAAATACCACAAAGTATTCTAATTAGGAAGAAAACTGTTCTTAGCATACCAGACTCTTTCCTAGCAGGAAAGTGAATTTCCTGAGCAACCAAGACTCTTAAACCCTCCTCCCATGAAAAATTAAGAAGAAAAAAAGAGAAAGAGCATGAAGAAATGTGGTATTTAAACTCTGAGATGCTTTATTTTATTAAAATCCAGTAATAAAAGAAAGACTAAGAAATGTTCCCTCTCTATGCTGCTTGTCAACTAAGAACACGATCCAACCAGTTATACAAAACATAAGCTCCAAAGTCACTCTTTTTAAAAAATATATACTTTTATTGATTTCAGAGAGGAAGGGAGTGGGGGAGAGAGACAGAAACATCAATGATGAGAGAATCATTGATCAGCTGCCTTCTGCACACACCCCAATGGGGACTAAGCCCACAACCTGAGCACATGCCCCAACTGGGAATCGAACCATGACCTCCTGGTTCATAAGTTGACACTTAATCGCTGAGCCTCAATGGCCTGGCCAAAATCACTCTTGAGTCCTCCAACTTCCTCTTCCTCAACATTAGACCTTGTTCTTTTCCATCCCTAAACATTTCTAGAATTTTCTCATCTCCGTCATCCTCACTGCGATGATCACCACTCACTGGTATTGCTGTAATAACCTTCAAACAGGTCTCCCTACTTTCAGTTTTGTCACTTCCAAGTCACTGTTCACAGAGCAGCAGAGAAATTGATCTTAAATCAAAAACTTGATCACGTCTGATCCCCTAATTAACTCACAAGGAAAAAGTCCTAAATCTGTAATGTGATTTACCAGACCCCTCCAAATCTGAGGCATGCAAATGTCTTCGGTGTGAACTCTGGCTGCCCCCTAACCTTTGTGAAATCCTTAAAAATTCTCTGTTCTCTGCTTCTGAACTGTAGGAAGTAGAGAAACGTAAGAGTTTCTTTTTCTCATTGATCAAGAAGGCCACAGAGAAGTGGTAGGAGTCAGGATGAACATCAGGATGGTTCCGAGTTAGTGCATCTTCTGTTCCTTCAGCCTCTCCCTCAAGGTCCCAGATGAAAGCCACAGATACCGCAATCACATTCTAGGCAAGAAGAAAGTAGGAAAAGAAACTAGAAAATGGGGTGGGATTAATAAAATGATAACAATAGCCAAAACTACATTTACTTTGAACTAAACACTGTTTTAAGTGTTTTATACTCATTAAATTCATTTAAAACTTTGAGGCATTCTGTTCATTTTGTGGGTATCACTTGCCCAGGGTCCCATGACTAGTAAGTGAAATATGTGGGATTCAAACCCAGAGGTCATGTTCTTTAACCAGATCTACTCAGCCTCGCAAAATCAAACAGAAATGGCCTGTGGGAATATCTGCTAAACAGGAGCTTTGTCCCCAGCCTCGGACTGTAATTCACCACCCTGATAATATATGAACCCACTGCCACCTTATTTAAAGCACCATCCTCTCTTGCCCACTCCTAGAACCTCATAAATGGTCATCCTGATGGCATCCTTCACCTTTCTCCAGCTTACCCTTCACACTACACATAGCCTCAAAATGATCTTTTAAAGAATTACAACCTCATTATATCACTCCCCTCCAAGGCTTGCTTCCCAGGACAATTAGAGCAAATCCAAACTCACAAAAGAGTCACCTGGGGAACTTTAAAAAATGCTGATGCCATGGTGATTATAGACGGAGGTAGAAAAGGGTATAGGGGAGATAAATGGTGATGAAATGATACTTGATTTAAGGTGAATACATAATGCAATATACAGATAATGTATTATAGAATTGAATACCTGAAATCCATATAATTTTATTAACCAATGTCAATCAATTCAATCAATCAATAACAAGGCTGATGCCTAGTGTCAGCAGAAATTCTGATTTAACTGGTCTGGGGTGTGGCCTCAGCCAGCTAGAGGATTGCAATGTGCAGCCAGAGCTGAGAACACTGCCACCTGTTCAGTCTCATCTCCCACCACTTCCCACCTCATTCGCTGGAGCCCAACCAAAGCGCATTTCCTCCCTTTCTCATTTGCCTCAAGCTAATGCCTACCTTACAGCCTTTATGTTGTAAGCCCATCTGTTTGAACCAGTCTTCGCCTTGATCATCACTTAGGTTTTAGCTCAAATGTCACTTGCTGGAAGAGGCTTTCCTGACCTCAGTGAAAGCTGTTTCCCACTGTGCATGGTATCCCTAAATTGTTACTAAAGAAACTAGTAGAAAGCAGCAAGACACATGGAGAACAAGAGCTTCTCAAAGTCACCCAGGATAAACAGTGTCTGCAATAGTGCTGGTTCTCAGCGGACGCCTATCGCATAAATGAATGAACGAAGACACAAACCCTTAAATGTAAGCTCCTATTGAGGAGCCACCCCTATACATCCAGGCTCTGTGAGTGGTGAGATATAAACTGCCAGTGATTATGAGACAGGGCAAATTATATGAAGAGTATAACATCTCAAACATACAATTTTTTAAAATAAGACAATGGAAATTGCTACTCTAATTTTTCTACAAAACAAAAGCAAGAACTAAGAAGACTTTGTAAAAAGATTCTGTTGTTGATTTTTTTTTTTCAGGGAGAGAAACATCAATGTGAAAGTGAAACATTGATTAGCTGCCTCTTGCATGGCCCCCATCGGGGATTGAGCCTGCAACTTGGGTATGTCCCCTAACTAGGAATTGAACTAGCAACCCTTCAGTGTAGGGGACTATGCCCAATCAAGTGAGCTACGCAGGTCAGAGCTAGAAGATTTCTTATAGTAAACTAGAAGCCTGGTGCACGAAATTTGTGCGGAGGAGAGGAGGCCTCAGCTCAGCCTGCATCTCTCACAATCTGGGATCCCTCAGAGGATGTCCAACTGCCAGCAGTAGAACATCCCTTTCGCAATCTGGGACCGCTGGCTCCTAACCCTTCACCTGCCTGCCTGATCACCCCTAACCACTCACCTACCTGTCTGATCGCCTTTAACCACTCTGCTTGCCTGCTTGAATCACTCCTAACCACTCGCCTACCTGCCTGATCACCACTAATCACTTGCCTGACTGCCTGATTGCCCCTAATCAATCTGCCTGCCTATCTGATCATCCCCAACCACCTCTGCCTCAGCCTCCACCACTGTGGCTTTGTCTGGAAGGATGTCTGGAATGACATCTGGAAGGTTGTTTGGTTGTCCAGACTAATTAGCATATTATGCTTTTCCTATTATAGATAAAACATGCTTAAATAAAATAAGCAATGAACCTTCTATATATATATATTAGCCAAATTCCCAAAAATATAGTCTGGCATTCAAGACTATATTATCAACCAAAAAGATACATTTTTCTCCTCTTACATACACCCTTCTCTCCATTCATATTAACTAGGATGGCCACATACCTCTCATTCTCCATCCATACTTTGACATCCTGCTTCTTGCTCTAGAATGATCTCTCCAAATCTCTGCTTGTCAAAATTCCAACCATTCTTAGAAGCCCAAATAAAATGTCACCACATTTTATAACACAATTCCTGATCCCATAAGTTCCTAATAATCCATTTCCCCCTATAGTATAGAGATGTTATTGTGATTTCCATGCTTCTGCTCTGGCCCCCTACAGGGGCTTCCCACTGCACTTAAAATACCACCCTAAATCTTTATGGTTCCAGGCCTACCTCCCTCTTAGATCTTATCTTAGACACTCTTATCTTGCTAGTTCCACCCATCCCCACCTCCTGCCACTTAAACCAAGTGGCCCACTCTTTAGCTCAGGACTTTTGCATGTACCATTCATTCCCTCTTACCAGGAAACTTTTCTCTTGGTTCTCCCCAAAACTGGCTTCCTCTAATCCTTTAGGTGTCTCCTGAAATAGCCCTCCTCAAGGTGCCTTCAGATCTAGAAAGGCAGCTAACCCCTTACTTCTTCGCCACAGCAGAGAAACTCTTTCCTAGCCCTTTTACAACCTGTAGCTATTTACTATTGTTTTCTGTCTCTCCATTGGCATATAAGCTCCTGGGAGGTAGTGACCACACCTGCATTATAACCATTGTTCAACTGTCCCCTCAGTTCATGGGAGGATGCCTAGCAAATGGGGGTGAATGATGGAATGAATCAGTGCAAAAAGTCATATCTAATTCTTGGTCTCCACATCAAATGAAGTCATTTTTCTCAGAACCCTCATGGAATTTTGTTTTCTACCTCTAGTAATATTCTCATGGAGTGCTATATGGCAGTTATTTTCTTGTGAATTCATCATAAACCAAGCTAAATTTGTACTTAATCATCTCTGATCACAGTACCACATTGAGTTCATAAAAACAGCAGCTGTGGCTGGAGGCTCAGTTGGTTGAAGGGTTGTCCTTTACGCCCAAAAGGCAGGTCTCTCTCTCTGTCTCATCTCTCCCCCTTCCTCCTCCTCTCTCCCAACCCCTTCCTTTTCCTTTCTCTCTCCCTCTCTGACCCCCTTTCTCTTCCCAAAATCAATAACAACATATCCTTCAGTGAAAATTTAAAAAGAATGACAAAAAAATAATAATCAGGAAAGAAAGCAAAGAAGAAAGAGAAAACAGAGGAGAGGGGAAAATGGGAAAGTAATCATAAGAAAGAGATAAGAAAAAAAAAGTGAGTCTAGAGGGAATATGAATATTAGGAAATTTTTATTTATAATTGATTAATGACACAGAGATTAGTATGGTGATGGTTTTATCCTAATAAATTTTTGTCCAACATTTCTTTATTTTCCCCTAACATTTTTTCTATCTTTTTTTCATTCACCTAAACATCCTCCCCATTCCCTTATGTTGTTTTTACCTTGGGACCCATATTGACAAGTGGCTAGTATTTTCCATTTCTTTTGGGATGGATTAGTCCAGTATATCTACAATTTAGCAGACTGACCTTGAAAACCCAACGAGGGTAGCTGCCACTCCTCAGCATCAGAAGGGAGTAAGTAACAGGGCAGTCAACTCTAGATCAAGTTTATTTTGGAAAAAAATTGACAACTAACAATTTCCATTCCTGGAGATCAAATCAAAAACAGTCTTTGTTGTTCTCTTATTCTCTTTGTCCACTTCTACCTGTGTTGAAGGAATAAAGACCCTTCCAAAAATATGAGGGATGTGTTTTCCTATACTTCCTATTGTTTGAGCTGTATATTTTCTTGTACTTTCTGTTGTTTGTTTTTCTGGGATCAGACTGAGGTATGATGCCTATGAATGTATCATATCAAAAAGATTCTTCAGTCAGTTCATAAGAAAGTCTTGGTTAACAAGTTCCTTCCTTGGCTATAGGAAAAGAGGTGGATATAAACTGAGCAGTGGGGCAAAGGAAAAGGAAAATGAGATGGGGAAAGGCTCTCAACTGAGCAAAGTGCACGTTGAAAATAGAAAAGACTTCAAAATAGCCAAATAATATCCTCTGGTGATTAAAATGAAAAGTAAAGAGCTTCAGAGAGCAAACAACTGGAATTTATGTTCATCCAAAGAACTAGAGAAACTTTATTCCTTTACCAAGTACCTAAGCAAAGAAAGATAGAAGTTTGTAAATTTTCAGGAAAGATGAGTGAACTTTTTATTATTATTCATTCATCTATGCAACTCTCTAATTGGTAAACAGATGTGTGTGTGTGTGTGTGTGTGTGTTTTCTCTTCTTATGCCATCTCTTCATTCCCATGCCCCTCTGAGGCAAATTATATCAACAATTAGTGTTTCTGTGTGTGTTTTTCCATTCTGGTTACATCATGTACAATAAAAGTAAACAAACTTATAACAAAATATGTTGTGTGACACAATGCACTTTCTCCATTTTGCTGGTCCTTAAACATAAAAGTTAATAAACACTCTACACTCCCACAAAATTAAATGCCTTCTATTTCAAATTCTTAGTACAATGTTCCTTAGCCCTTGAATCCCTGAAACATGTAAGGTTGGCTCAGAAGAAATAAGGTACCTCAAAAGCACACAAATAATGGCTGCAAATGATTATGAGAACTTATTTGGTTTCATAAGAGTCAGCTGTGAACCATTCCAGCCTCAAGGTTCCAAACTTTTCTTTCTTATAACCAGATTCGACACTTAAGGCTAAACTGTATACCCCAAAGGTCCTAATGAATGCTCCAAATGTAAATTGGTATAAAGTGGTATCAAGTTATCATTTAAGAAATTTAAAATTAATAACAAATCAAACAAATTGAATAATGCCAAGTATATTACTTTCCACTACATTTCTTGGAAACACTGAGATGATCTTATTTTATTCAACTTTAAAGAACCACAAAAATTTTAACTAAAAGAAAGGAGTGAAATTATAAGTTGTATTTTTAATAGCGTATGAGAAATATGTAATTATTGTTTTGGATATTTGTGTATTTCCTTAAAAATGGTCAATTGTCAAGTTTCTATAACAAGCCCCCCAAATTATCTATTTGATAAATAACATAATAAGAATAGCAAGGAGGAGAATCTTATATTCATTGCTAAACACATGTTCTGATAAATCTTCAGAACCATATTCTAGATTCTAATGTCACATATTTGTATCGCTGTCCCATAGGATTGGGACAGTTTTCATTCTATATTTGGTAATATAGTTTTTTAAATATATATATTTTATTGCTTTCACAGAGGAAAGGAGAGGGAGAGAGAGAAACACCAATCAATAATGAGAGAGAATCATTGATCAGCTGTCTCCTGCACCTCCCACACTGGGAATCAAGCCTGCAACCCAGGCTTGTGCCCTGACTGGGAATCAAACCGTGACTTCCTGGTTCATAGGTCAATGCTCAATCACTAAGCCACACTGGCTGGGCAGTAATATATTTTTTGAAGCAAATCCAGCCACAGTAATAATAGTCGCAATGGGAATAAGCTCATACACTTAATTTCTTAGAAAAAAATGTATAGTGTGAATACACATCATTAAACTTTAATAATAGGAGCAATGAACCATAATATCTACTCAGGCACAGCACATGGCCCTGTAGGCTCTGCCTACATCACATATCTTAGTCTAAGCAGCCTTTCCTAACTGCACCATTTCACTCTCATCCAAGCCAACATCCCCCTTGGACAACTATTGTGGCCTCCTGACTGAGCTCTTGACTCCCTTTAATGACCTACAATCCATTTTTCCGCTCCAAAGCCTGAGGAATCTTCAGAACTCTCTCTCTAAGAACATGACACTCACTTGCACATTTTCCCTCCCCTTCCTCTTCCTCCTTATCCTTCCTTTCCTACAGAAATAAAGAGGTTAGATAAACAACATCCTATTGTTCTTTTCTTCTTCTCAAGTTCTAATGAGAATGGGGCTAAAAAAAAGTGGTCCCCTAAATTAGCATATTTTTAGTAGTGATATTCTCCTACCTTCAAAATTTGGAACAGAAAAATTGCAGGTCACTAACGCCACGTCTGATGACCCAAAACACTGCTGGGAGGAACCAGAGAGATGAGGAATGAGAAAGGAGAGTCATGGCTATCCCAAAGTCCATACCTTAACGTCCCCTCATATTTTAGACAAACCTTAGTCATCCATTTTTCCATACATAACCAGAGAGAATAGATTGCTGGGGACTAAAGCTCTTGAGGCAGGCATGTGGGAAGCATTAGAAAGATAACTGTAATTTGGAATGCTACCTGGAAACCTTCAGCAGAAGTCCTGTTTACTCTCCACAGGACTTCAGTGGAAATAAAGTCCAGGAAAATGGCCATGGCCCACACTTGGCAAGTAACCCCCCCCCGCCCCCCCCCCCCCCCGCCCCCGCCAGAAAAGGTTCCTCAAGTACAGTGCAGGCAGCTACTTGCCAGCCCTCTATCTCACCCTTAGAAGGCGAAGTTATTCTGTTTCTTATTTCTCCACTACCTTCATCAGAGGCAGGTATTCAGAAGCTGCTGCATTGTTGCCATATGTTTTTGGATAGCACTTCTAAGTTCAGTCTGTATCAGGTTAATCGTAACTGTAGATTTCAAAGCAAAGACAAGGATGTTCTATTATCAGTGGAAACTGGGCAAAACAACAGATATGGGTATACTTAAAAACTTTGTTAGTTTGTGAGTAAAAGAATCTAAGTTTTAGGTTTTAAAATGGTAAGCCTTAAAAAATTATTTGTTTTAAAACATATTAGCCCTTTTGTGATAGCCAGCCTGCAAAATGACCCAGTGATTTCTGCACACGCCTGTGTAGCCCTCCTCCCCCACCCACCCGAGGTGACCTGTGTCACCAATAGGATATTGCTGATATGACGAAGAGGTGTGACTTACAAGACTAAGTCATAAAAGGCATTGTGGCTTCCACTTTGCTCTTCAGGATTGTTCGCTCTGGCGGAAAGCCAACCTCTGTGCCAGGAGGACACTCAGCAGCTCACAGAAGGGCCCAAATGGGAAGAAAGTGAGACCTGCCAACAACCAGTACCATGTGAGCTTCTGTGACAGTCTCAGCCCATTGATAGTGATGCTAGCAGCCAGGAATGTCTAAGGCACTCATGGAAGCCACTGTATTACTGTGGTAAGCCCCCGGGGACATCTCCCGAACTGATGCCAATGTGGTGGCTGGATGGGCCCTTGTGGTTCTTATTATGATCACAGGACACGCTTGAGCAAACCATCAGGGAACTCTGAAGAACAAGATCTGTCACTCACAGGTCCTAGAGGGTCCTTGGCACCATGAGGGCCACACAGCAAAGTCTTGGAGAGAGAGAGAGAAAGGAAGTGAGGACCTGAGGCTTTGTCTTTATTAGAGTCTGGGGTTGGAGGGAAAAGCTGCCTAGGATTTTGCAGGGCCACTCTTTAGTAATAAATTTAAAGAATTTATTAATTCTTTAGCAGGGATTAGGGTGTGGGAAGGGAGAAGTAGGGTCCCTAAAGTGGTCAGTTATCTAGGTCCAGGACTTCCTAAAAAAGGAAGTTCATGGGTGGGAGTAGGATGCCTCGGTTCCTAATCTAGCTGTTTTGCTAGTAGTTGTATTATACAGTCAAAAATATGTTTATTAAAACATATTTGGATATCTTTGAAATGGATGCTTTGGGAATCTAAAACTTAATGCTAATCAATTAGATTATAATCAGAAATCTTAATTCTAGTCACTTGTACCACATGACGTGTCATGAGAGACCCCAGGCAGAGCTATTCATCTAATTAAGGTCTTCCAAATCCCTGACCATGAGAAATTGTGTGAGATAATAAATGCTTACTGTTTTAAGCTTAGATTTGGGGGTGATTAGTTGTTATATAGTGATAGATAACTAATATAAAACTTTACATTGCTAAGTTGCTAGCTGACAAATAAACCACAAGATGTTTATATTTATATTAGGTCCAGGAAGTACATACACTTGAATAAACAATACATATAAACTGGTAGCTAACAGCATAGACTCTTAAGTCAGGCTGACTAGGTTCAAAGCTAATGCTCCATATTGTGGAACCCAAGACAAGTTATTTATCTATATAATTTTGTAAAGTAGACATAATATTAGTATTGTCTCATAAGGTGGTTGTGAAAACTAAGTTAACCCTGCCTGGTTGGCATGACTCAGTGGTTAAGTGTTGACCTCTCTGAAATCCATAAAAATATATATTCTTTTTTAAACGGAGTTATTCCTAAAAATGAACAGCATCAGGAACATACTGAATGTTCAATTAATGCAAGCCATTATAATGTATGAATAAATAAACAAGAGTGTTCCTCATAAAAGCGGAAAATAACAATAAAATTTATTGGAAAACACACTCATTTGGCCATTGGCTCTCCTTGGGGGCGGAGGCGCTTCTGCCACATGTTGGGAAGGAAAAAAGGGACAGAGACCAAAGAAAGTAGATAAGACTTAGGTAAGTAAGTCTTAACCACACCTGGCCACAATAAAGTAGGGTGACCATATAATTTATAATAGAAACAGGGATACTTCTGGGGGTAAAAAGCCCTATTAAGATTGGTATTGACAAAACAGCATAAAATAGGGCCATTCCTAGCAAACAAGGTATATAAACACCCTTACAAACTACAGTATGAAAATTACTGTTGCAGTTGAGAATAAATCTCTGGAAAGGAGAGTCAAGTTCCAGAGCAATCCTGAGAGGAATACTGAGAAATATTTTGGTAGCACATAACTAGGTAATTTGGATAGTGACATACACATTCATGTCTTAGTACTTGTGAATGTCGAAACAATTTTAAAAGGTTATATAATGTGGATACAAATATATAATGAGCACATGTTAAAGACATGTAACTCATGATAAAAACAGCAAGGTGGCAAAGAAGTTGATATAGTGCATTTTTTAAAATTCTGGTACAAGATTGCTAAATTATATACAAAATTAGTTAACATTCTATAGAGCAATAAAACATGAGATTTGGGGTTATCTTTCTACCTGCAAGAAATAATTTGCTTCACAACAATTTTCTATAAGTTAACTTCTAACCTGAACACAGTGTGAGTACTAATTAATAGCAAATAGTAAATAAGACAAAGTTATACTTTCTAGGTAATCAGATGACACTTCTGTTTAGTTAGACACACTATATTATGACTTTGGATGGTGGAACCTTCATTTTGTTATCTTATTACCAATTTTCAGATCACTTTTCTTAATATAGTAAAATTCTCATCCAGCTGCCCATAAAGATAACAACTATACCGTTCTCTCTCTAAAAAAAATTCCGCCTAATTAAAAAGCCTGGATAGAGACTAGATCTAATGTCACATTTGTATGCCAAGTTCCTTTCGACACTGTACTCATTTCCCTTATTAGGGCTCTATGACCTTAGGTTCTCAAGTGACCCTGCTTAGACAACAGCTTTAAGGGCATCAACATAACATTCATCTTCCTGTTCATCACAAACCCAACAGACCTTCTTCCTAAAGGTTCATTGGTTCATATAAAAAAGCTTCACTGTGTACCTACAACATTCAAGGAGCTGTTTTTGGTGGTTATATTAAACTGCATCCCATACAGGAAATCTGCATGGCCAAGGGAGAATGCCCCAAAGGTCATTTAAGAAATGAGCACGCACACACACACACAAAAATCTATCACAATTCAAAACTGGGCAGGAAAACAAAAAGGATTAGAAGAGGCCGCATGTAAAAGTTGGTAGCAAAGGATGGATGTGTTAGAAGATAAACAAAAAAAATCCATAGTAGGAAACAAAAACACAGACAATAGGAGAATTGCTCAATATTACAGAGGTGATTGGTCATGTATTCTTTCACCCAAAAGCTAAATTAATGATGGCAGTTCATTGGGTTTGAAGAAAAAAAAATCTTAATAATAAAGAGAAACAGACCGGTGAATGCAAATCATTTATATTTGAATGAAAAGTGGGAACACTAGAATATTACCAAAGAAGCCTAGCACTCTGCTGGTTAATACTGCATGGCATCCGATTGTGAGGTCAAGTGAATTCACGCAAACCATGACTCCCCATTCCCATCCACACTTAAAAACCTTCAGGGGTTTCTTATTCTTCGAAATCAACACAACTCCTGTCCAGAGCTTACAAGGTTCAGCAAGATCGAGCCCCAGCCTGTCTGTTTCTTCACCCCTGATTCTCTCCCCTTTGCTCATGAAGCTACAAACAAAACAGCTTTCAACAGGTCCTGGGACACACCAAGCTCCTCCCCATCTTAGGTCCTTTGAATTTATTGGGCCCTCTCTCTATAACGCTCCTGGTGTGCCTAACTCCTCCAGGTTTTATCTTCAATATCATCTCTTTGAACAGATTTTCCCTGACCACCTTATCTCAAGGCACCTCATCTCCACACCCAACCATCAATACCCTGTTATTTTCTAATATAGTACCCTGATTGTTTTCCATGGCAGTAGAGATCTTATCTATGTCTTTAACCATTATATTCCTAGAACAGTGCCTGACATACACTGAACACTTAGTATTATTAAAAGGATACATGCAGTCAATGTGAAGAACTAGCTAAGCCACCAAACAGGGCCCATGGCAAATCCCAGAATAGTTGTGAAATTTCTAGTGGCTTCTTTTTTTTCATTATTAAGTTGATTGGGATGACACTGGCCAACATGAACATACAAGTTTCAGGTGTGGGTTTCTACATTATAAGATCTGTATATTGCACCATGTGCCCACCACCCAAAGTCAGATCTTTTCCTGTCACGTTATATTATGACCCATTGCTTCCCCCTCCCCTTCCCTCTGGCAACCACCACACTGCTGCTTATGGTATGTTCATGAGTTTCAATTCTATATCCCACATATGAGTAAAATCACATGGTTCTTAGCTTTTTCTGACTTATTTCATTTAGCATAAAGTCCTCAAGGTCCATCATTATTGTTGCAAATGGCGCTATTTCATCCTTTTTATAGCTGAACTAAGAGGCCCGGTGCATAAAATTTGTGTGCCTGTAGCCGCCCTGCTCCCCAGCACCCCACTATTCATATATTTATGTATATTTATGCTCCCACTTGTAGAGCTGCTGATGTAGTGACCACTTTCTGTCTTGATCTTCTTGTCCTCCTATCCTGACTGTCCCACAAACCGTTTCTTCTTCCTCCAGTCCCACTTGAGCAGCTGCAGGTCTCTAGTCAGGTTCTGAGCCTCATCCCCCATCAGGTTCAGGACAGCACCAGCTACTTGCCGCTCAAAGGCACATCTGTCCCCACCAATGCTCAGACACAGCATTCACTGTCGAAGTTCTTGGGCTGATAGGAGACATAGAAATCCTGGTCCATCAGCCAGGCCTCCTCCTTCTGCCTCTTGGCTTCTGGCTCAGATCTTGGCTGCTGCCATTTCTGGCCCACGAGCTCTGTGAAGACATCCTCCAAGCAGTCTCTCATGGCCTCCTCCACCTCCTCCTCTTTCCCAGGCTGCAACGCCTGCTGCACTGGGCAGCTCAGGGCTAGGTCAGCTAGGCCCTCCTGCTGCTTCTGCTTGACCTTCTGGAAGCTGCGATGACCTTGCAGTCCTTCTGCCGTTTGGCCCACATCACCTGACTGCTCAGGTCCTGGCTGGAGACATTGATCTCAAAGATGGTCACCCGCGAGCAATACTGTTTGATGCTGTCTACCAGCCTCAGCCACTGCAGCTCCTCCTCCTCAAAGTTCAGGTTGAAGAGGGGGTGCAGGCCCTTCCCTGTGAGGTCTAGCTCCTTGGTCTGTTTGATGGACTCTGGCAAGGGCACCAGCTGCAAGCACACGTACTGATGCTGGGCATTGCCAGCCATACAGGCCAAGCCCTACAGTTGCAACGATGCCTCCAGTGTGTTCCGCAGGCCACAGTCCTCCACAGTCCAGGAACAGGTGCAGGTCCAGCAGGTAGGGGACCTCACCTAGGGCCAGCAAGTAGGTTGTGCCACTTTGGCCAGCTCGGGCCACACAACTCACAAGGTGCAAGAAGAGCTTGCCCTTGGCCAGGAAGCTGAAGTTGATTATGTTGTCCAGCAGCAGGATGTCCAGGCCTCGGGCCACCAGGTCAGTCACAATGAAGGTGGAGCTTGCTGTGGGGAAACTTGGCCAGATTGATCTTGCGAGCTGTCTGGTCCATGGCGCTGTATACATGAGTGTAGCTCACCCACTGGAGCGGCCTTGGCCCCGTGAGGCCAAGGGCCTGGGAGAAGCAGACACTCAACAGCTGAGCCGGGGGCGGGGAGGGCCGATGGTGGCAGATCAGGCCAGTTGGCCACAGTGCACATCATAGCAACTTGTCTTTCTACCATCCCATCGATTTGCATATTAGCCTTTTATTATATAGGAGAGTATTCCATTGTGTATATATACTACATCATCTTTACCCAGTCCTCTATCACAGGACACTTTGGTTGTTTCCAAGTCTTGACCATAGTGAATAATGCTTCAATGAACATAAGGGTGCATATATCTTTGTGAATACATGATTTTTGAGTTTTTTAGGTATAAACCCAGGAGTAGGATTGCTGGGTCCTATGGTAGCTCTATTCTTAATTTTGGGGGGAATAGCAAGACTGCTTTCCATAGTGGTTGTACAAGTCTACATTCTCACCAGCAGTGAATGAGGGTTCCCTTTTTTTACACAATCTCTCCAACACTTGTTATTGCTTGTCTTGTTGATAATGGTCACTCCAGCAAGTGTAAGGTGGTAGCTCATTGTAGTTTTGATTTGCATTTTCCTAACTGCCAGTGAGGTTGAACAACTTTTCATATATCTATTGGCTGTTCATATGTCTTCTTGGGATATGTGTATTTTCAGGTCCTCTGGCCACTTTTTTATTGGGTTGTTTGGTGTTGAGTTTTACAAGTTCTTTATGTATTTTGCAAATTAAAGCTTTGTCAGAGCTAGTGTTTATAAATATCAGCTCTCATCTGGTTGGCTGTTTCTTTGTTTTGATGTCCATTTCTTTTGCTATGCAGAAGCTTTTTAGTTTTCTATAGCCCTATTCATTTATCTTTGCCTTTATTTCCTTGCCTTTGGGATCAAGTTCATAAAATGTTCTCTACAACCCAGGCTCATAAGTTTAGTGCCTATATTTTCTTCTATGTAACTTATTGTTTAAGATCTTATATTTAGGTCTTTGATCCACTTGGAATTAATTTTTGTACATGGGGACAGACTATAATTCAGTTTCATTCATTTGCATATGGCTTTCCAGTTTTCCTAGTATCATTTATGAAAAAACTGTTTTTACACCATTGTGCATTTCTGGCTCCTTTGTCGAAAATTATCTGTCCATATACATGTGGTTTTATAGCTTGGCTCTTTATTCTGTTCCATTGATCTGTGTGTCTGTTTCTCTGCCAGTACCACGCTGTTCTGATGATCATAGCTCTGTAGTATAATTTGAAGTCAGGTAGCATGATACCTCCAGCTTTGTGTTTTTCCTCTGGATTGCTTTGGCTATTTGGGATCTTTTGTAGTTCTATACAAATCTGATGATTTCTCGCATCTATTAGCTTCTTAAAAGGCTTACTGTGAGCGTAAGAGTGTGAGTGAGGGAGGGAGAGGGCGATTGTGTGGGCATGTGTGCGTGCATGCATGTTTGTGTGTGTGTGTGTGTGTGTGTGTGTGTGTGTGTGTGTGTGCGCGTGCGCACGCATGTGTGTGTATGTGTGTGTGCGTGAAGGTCAATCAGATTACATGTGGGAGTCTCAGGGGTGAGTGGTTTGGGCTCTTCTGGCCTGGGACCCATTACTACCGCCACAACCACTCCCCAGGCACAGCTCCAACTTGGAAACCATGCCACCTTGAAGGTTTTACAAGATCATCCTCAGGAGAAGGGTGTGGGGAGTGGCAGTGGCCTCGTCAGCACTCGGATTCACCATGGCCCAGGTCTAACCCATGCAATCACTACTGACCCAGCAGGATTCTCGCCCATGCAGAGGACTTACCCACTGCCACCACTACTGTGCAGCCACCACCACTATGCTACCACAGTCATTCTAGACCCCAGCTGCTCTGCTACACTGCCAATGCTCAGGGGCAGGAACTGTGCTGAAGGCTGCAGAGGTGGATGTAGTTTCCCCTATGCCGGACCTACTAGAATTGAAGACCTGAGAATACTAAAGGGGCTGCAGATCTGTAGGATGCCCAGAGCCAGAAAAGGATAGTAACTCACACTGGCCTGTACCAGAGAAGATCCTGAGAGGTCCAGGATAGACACACAAAAGGACCAGATTCAACAACATCAAAGCAAAATCCAATGAGATCCACAAATGTGCACCAAAAGGTTTTAGAGTGTGTAAGTATGTGTGGATTTGGTGTGTGTGTGTGTGTGTGTGTGTGTGGTTTTGTTTTTGTTATTTGTTTGCTTTTCTCTCTTATTTCCTTGATTCTCTTTTTTCTTGCATATCTCTAATTTTCTTTCTTTACTTTGATTCTATTCTCTTTTTTCTCTTTTTATTCTTAATATATCCTTTCTTACTACATTTTAAACTCATTATTACTACTTTATTTCTTGTCAGTTTCTTTTTATTATTATTATTCCTATACTAGTTCTTTTACCATCCTTCTGCTTCCATATTGCCTTTTCCAGCTTCCTCTCTTTTTCTTTATAGCTCTGCTAAATCTTTGGTCTCATGACTTTTAGTATCATTTTTATTTTTTCCTTGCTTTCTCTTCTCTTTCTTGCTTAAACTTTCCTGTTGTTGCTTTGTGTAGCTTGATATTTGGGGTGTTTTTGGTTTGGTCCTATCATGTCCTGTCCGTTCTGTCATCACCTGTATAACAGCTGGCACAGCAAGGTCGGGGTTAAGTTTCACTGTCAGCAAATCAGATGGGAGATCTCTCTCAAGAAAGGAACATCAATAATCAAGTTCCCATCACAACAGGAAAACTCAAGTAACACACATAAGGGGAATCCCTAGAGCAGCCAACTCAGGAGATCAAAGACTCTGTACCACTGGACCCCCTCAAGACACTTTATAGCTAAGGCCATCCCACAATGACTGCGAGACATAACAGTTTTATCTAATACATAGAAACAAATGCAAAAAGAGACTAAATTGGGAAGACAAAGAAAAAAAATGAAAGAAAAGGAAGGATCTCCAGAAAAAGAACTACATGAAATGAAGGCACTCAATTATTAGACAGAGAGTTTGAAGTAGTGGTAAAATTCCTAAGGAACTGAGTGCAAATTACAACAGCATGAAAAAGGAAATAGAAACCATGAACAAGAACCAGACAGAAGGAAGAATAATGTATTTGGCATCAAGAACACACTGGAAGGAATTAAAAATAGGTTGGATGAAGCAGAGGATTGAATCAACAATCTGGAAGACCAGATAGAAATAAATTCCAATTAGAGCAGCAAATACAAAAAAGAATTAAAACGTAGGAGTATAGCTTAAGGAAATGCTAGGACAACATAAAACATAACATCCATATTATTGGAATACCAGAAGGAGAATAATCTGAGCAAGGAATAGAGAACCTGTTTCTTCTGTCAAACAAATAATGACAGAAAACTTCTCCAACTTGATGAAGGAAAAAAGTCACACAAGTTCAAAAGGCACAGATAGTTCCAGTCAAGATGAACCCAAAGAGACCAAACTTAGACACATCATAATTAAAGTAGCAAATGTTAAAGACAAAGAAATCTGTAGCCAGTTTCGATAGAGCATCAGCCCGCGGACTGAAGGGTCCTGGGTTCGATTCCGGTCAAGGGCAGGAGGCAGCCAATCAATGATTTTCTCTCATCATTGATGTTTCTATCTCTCTCCCTTTCCCTTCCTCTCTGAAATCAATAGGCAAAGAAAGAATCTTAAAGGCAATAAGAGAGAGACAGAAAATTACCTATAAAAGAGTTCCCATTACAATATCAGCTGACTTCTCAATAGAAACACATCAGGCCAAAAAGAAATGGCATGAAGTATTAAAGTAATGAAAAGCAAGAGCCTGAATCCAAGACTACTGTATCTAGCAAGGCTATCATTAAAACTAAAGGTGAAATAAAAAGTTTCCCAAACAAAAATGGGTTAAAGGAGTACATTACCACCAAACCAGCAATGCAAAAAAATGTTAAAGGGACTGCTTTAAGAAGAAGAAAAAGGAGAGAATGAGGATCATAGAAAATAAAAGAAAACAAAAATGGCAATAAATAAAGACCTATCAATAATAACCTCAAATGTAAATGTATTAAATGCCCAATCAAAAGACATAGGGTAACTGAATGGATAAGAAAACATGACCCATACGTATGCTGTTTACAAGAGACCCACCTCAGGACAAAAGATACAGAGTGAAAGTGAACAGATAGAAAAAAATATTCCACACAAATAAAAATAAAGAAAAAAAAGTTGGGGTAGTAATACTCATATCTGATAAAACAGACTTCAAAACAAAGGTCATAACCAGAGACAAAGAAGGCCACTTTATAATACTAAAGGGAAGAATTTAACAAGAAAATAAAACCTTGGTAAACATTCATGTACCCAATACAGGATCACCCAAATATATTAAAAACAACAGCAATGCAAAAAACAACAACAACAACAACAACAACAACAATAAAACCTCTTGAGGGACTTTAAGGGAAAGATCAATAGCAAGTCTTAATAGGGGACTTTAACACCCCAATAACATCACTGGATAGATCTTCCAGACAAAAAATCAATAAGGAAACAGAGGCCTTAAATGACATACTAGGTCAATAGATCTAACTGATATTTATAGAACATTTCATGCCAAAGCAACAAAACACATTCTACTCAGGCACACATGGAGCATTCTCAAAGACAGACCACATGTTAGAACACACACACACACACACAAAACTATACAAATTCAAGAATATTGATATAATGCCTAACACCTTCTCAGATTACAATGGCATGAAGGTAGAAATCAATTACAATTTTAAAAAAAAATAAATACACTCAAATACCTGGAGGCTAAATAGCATGTTACTAAATAGTGTGTGGAATACCAGTGAGATCTAACAAGAAATTTAAAACTTCCTGGAAATAAAAGAAAGTAAACATACAACCATCCCAAACCTACGGGACATGGCAAAAGCAGTCCTTAAAGAGAAGTCATAGCATTACAGGCCTACCTCAAGAAACATGAAAAGGCATTAATAAACTATCTTATGCTCCAACTAACCAAAATGATAAGAAAATAGGAATAAAAGCCCAGAGGAAGTAAAAGGAAGGAAATAATAAAGATCAGACCAGAAATAAATGACATAAACACTAGAAAAATAAACACATACACACACACAACAACAGTACAAAAGATTAATGAATCCAAGAGCTATTCTTTGAAATTATAAGCAAGATTGTTGAACTTTAGCCAGACTCATCAATAAACAAAGAGGACCCTAATACATAAAATTGGAAATCAAAGAGGTGATATAACAATTAATAAGGGGTTAATATTTGAAACATATAAAGTATTTATAGAACTCAACAAAAGAAAGACAAACAAGTGCTGGCAAAGTTGTGGAGAAAAGGGAACACCAGTTCACAGCTGGTGGGAATGCAGATTGATGCAGCCACTATGGAAAACAGTATGGAGTTTCCTCAAAAATTTTAAAATGGAACTTCTGTTTGATCCAGTGATCCCACTTCTGGAAATATATCCTAAAAACCCCAAAACACCAATCAGAAATAATATATACACCCCTGTGTTCATAGCAGCATTATTTACAGTAGCTAATATTTGGAAACAGCCCAAGTACCCATCAATAGATGAATGAATAAAAAAGCTGTGGGACATTTACACAATAGAATACTATGCAGGTATATAAAAGAGGGATAATTTACCCTTTGGAACAACATAGATAGACCTGGAGAGTATTATACTAAGTTAAATATGCCTATCTGAGAAAGACAAATTTCACATGATCTCATTTATTTGTGGAATCTAATGAATGATACAAACTGACCAACAAGACCCAAAGCAATGAGGCATGGGACAGACTGACATATCTCGATGCGGGAGTGGGGAAAATAAGGAGAGATAAAACAAAGAACTTATATACTTACTAGACGCCCAATGCACAAAAATCCGTGCAAGACTAGGCCTTCCTTCCCCCAGCTGCCGGCACCGACTTCCTTCCGGCACCTAG
The DNA here is from genome assembly GCA_027563665.1 of Antrozous pallidus. Lineage (NCBI taxonomy): Eukaryota > Metazoa > Chordata > Mammalia > Chiroptera > Vespertilionidae > Antrozous > Antrozous pallidus. Next base: position 27,764,539 of record CM050513.1, read on the forward strand.
GACCCAGGCTACTTCCCTCCTCCGGCCGCCAGCTGGCACCAGGACCCTAGCTGGCTTCCCTCCAGCCCCGGCTTTGTCAGGAAGGACATTTGGAACGATGTCCAGAAGATGTCCCATCTAATTAGCATATTATTCTTTTATTATTATAGCTATGCATAGCTCCTATGATACAGACAATAAATAGCATGGAGAAGGCCGGTGGTGGGTGGGTAGGGGCTGGGTGGAAGAGGTAAAAGGGGAAGAGGAAATGGGAGACATCTGTAATACTATCAACAATTTTTTATGAGGCTTTCTGTGGACTCCTGGTTGGCCCTGGCCAATGGGGCAACATCACCCTTTGTGGCTGCCAACTGCTCAGGTAAGCCCAAAATATAGCTGCTTCCCACCTACCTAACTCCCAGAGAGTCTGGAGATTGTTCTTTCTTCCAAAAACTTTCAATTCCTATGGCTTACCAAAGTCAAGATTGAGCCCCAAAGGGGGATTGGATGCCTTAGTCGGGCCAGATACAAATACCCACACTTTGGAGCCTTCGTGGTTTTGCCGACCACTTCTCCATCACAGCTATCATACTTGTCACCTGAGAAGCTTTTCCCAGCCCCTTACAGATCTCCATGCTTCTTGCCAGTGTTCAGGAGGAGAGGGAAAGAATTACCAGAAGACATAAGAGGAGACAACAATGCTGAAGGAGAGATACCAGCACTTACTGAACACCCATTCTGTGTGAGGCACTTGGGTGTAGCATCACAATGAACTCAGAACCTAAGGTTTTCTCAACTACCATAGGAAGCAGATCGATTTTTTTTTTAACCCATTTTACAAGTTGAGCAAACCACCTGAGGTCATACAACTAGAGGGTGGCAGAGGTAACAAGATTTAACTAACTTTAAAAATAGTATTATTTCTGGCACCATTTATTATCTTTTTAGGTAGTTTAGGGGAAAGGATGGGAGTAGAGGGGAAGGAAAATGCCACACTGATATTGTGCCCCCTGCCATAACACTAGAAGGAAAGAAAAATTAAGAGAAAAGGGGGGCGGGGAGTAGAGAATGAATAATAGGAGACAAGAAAGAAAGTTCCCCACCCTGCTCTTCCATCTCCCCATCTCATGCTTCGTACCTATCCCTTGCCCTTGGCCTTGCACTTTCATCAGCACCTGTCTGACAAGAGCCCTCTCCTGGGTTACAGGGCACTTCTGCTCTGACTTCAGCCAGATGCAAACGCTTCATTCTTGCTGCAGGGTCGGCACACTGATGACTTATTGGCTTCCTTAATTGGAATTCAACTTATTTTGCCATAAAATAACATTACATTGTGGTTAGGATTTATAATACCAGTGGCTTTTTATTAAAAAAGAAAAAGTATAATAGAGATCTACTCATCTGAAACTGAAAATGTTCTGAAAACCAGTTTTTTCATAATTCATTTGGCAGCAAAACCTGACCTGACCTGAACTCATTTGGCCTGAATTCACTTGGCGACAAAACCCAACCTGAACTGACATGAGGCTATTTATAGTTTTTATTTATCCCACTGAGTATGAATATTCATCAGTTTCACTGCAGAAGTATTAATGTGTTTGACTGTAGTATCCTGCTCCAGACCACACTGCAGTGCTATGTAATAACTGGTATATACACAGTATTATCCTTCTCAAAAAAAGAGAAAAAAATCCAAAGTCAGCAAAAGCTGACCTTAAAGGTTTTGAATATAGAATTATAGATCTGCATTTACTCAGATTTAACCTCTTTGAACCATGGTTTCATTGCAAATCTGAAATTAGGTCGTAAACAACATTTCTTTGGGAAATTATATTTTTTACTAGAGGCCTGGTGCATGAAAATTCATCCCCTGGAGGGGAGTCCCTCAGCCTGCCTGCCCCCTCTCACAGTCTGGGAGCCCTCGAGGCTGGGAGGCAACCCAGCGATCAGGGGAAGGTAATGCCCCATCATACCTTTGCTGCTGCCATTGCCAACAGTGCAAGCTTCAGCCGACCCTGGTTACCTGAGCCCTGGGCAGCTGCCATCCAAGGCTTGCCACGTGACTGCCACCCCGGGGGGGCTGAGGGACTGGCAGTCAATTACCTTTGAGGCCATGGCAGTCAATTATCATATTCCCTCTTTATTGGCTGTGGGTGCCGCCATCTTTGAGGGCGGGGCAGTCAATAGCATATTCCCTCCTTATTGGCTGTCAGCACTGCCATCTTTGCAATGGTGTGAGGGTCAACTAACATTTGCCTCTTTATTAGATAGGATTTCAAACAACTTATAAATGAACTTTTGGAACATCACAATTCACCAGTTGGGAGCTACATAAAAATATACATAAAGAAATATTCTTGCCGAGACCGGTTTGGCTCAGTGGCTAGAGCATCGGACTGCGGACTGAAGGGTCCCGGGTTCGATTCCAGCAAGGGCATGTACCTTGGCTGCGGGCACATCACCAGTAGGGGGCGTGCAAGAGGCAGCTGATCGATGTCTCTCTCTCATCGATGTTTCTGACTTTCTATCCCTCTCCCTTCTACTCTGTAAAAAATCAATAAAATATATTTTAAAAAAAAGAAATATTCTTCGTGGTAGAAGTTTTTCATTCTGTAAAAAAAAAAAGAAAGGTGATCAGATTCTGCTTCCTGTTCCCACAAACTCTTTAGGGAAGTCTTGAGCTTTTGAAAAGAATGGCCAATCTTCTTGGAGCCCTCTGTGCACTGCGGAGGATGCTGAGATATTAGAACATGGACCAAAGAAAAGAGAAGCAACACTAGACATCGTATTAATTGCTCCCACTCTGTCATTCTATTCATTTATCTTTTTGCCAGAATTATGTTTTTATTACTTTTATTGCAATTCAAAGTTAATCTCTCCAGCAGAAGGAAAGCATCAAATGCCCTTTTCAATACAAGATGAGTTCAAGGGAAAATCGCAGTCATCTTGTAATCATCTTACAAATGTGATGAATCTTGTAGCCTATTATCTATCTCCAATTTTTCTTTCGGCTACTAGAAAACCTAAAGCCAAAAGTATAGCTTAGTTCTAGCACCTGTATAAAATGTTATACTATACTCGAGGCCCAGTGCATGAAATCATGCATGGCCAGGGTCCCTAGGCCTAGCCTGCGATCAAAGCTATCTTCCACCCACTCACCAATCTCCAGTCCTGCCCCGCTGCCACCCACCCATTTCCCCGTGGTTTTCTGTTTGCTGTGCTGCGATCGGAGCCTACGGGCCAGGGGGAGAGCCCGAGAGATGGTCAATGCACCTCATAGCAACTGGTTGAGCAATCGTTCTGGTCGTTATGCCATAATGTCACTGGGCTTTTATTATATAGGATGTTCTTTGCACTAATCCTACCCATATCAGCCTTATTATTTTTCTCCTGACCTTACTTTCTTTTTGCCTCAATTTTTTTTATGTGGTGATGGTAGTAATGGTGGTGGTGAGTGTGTGTATATTTATAAATTTTTATTAAAAATTTTTGTAATAAAGTAGAGTATGGATAAATAAATAATTGTACACTTAATAATGTACTGGCATAAATCCATTTACTTCCAGTTATAAAAACATGCATGGATTCTGAACCATAATCAAAACCTTCTATACTGAATGCCATGACCATCATTCGTGACATGAAAATAATCATAAAGTAAGAAAAGCAAAATGAGCACCTTAGCTATGCTCTGTTTCATATAGTCACACAAGATATGTGGTTAAGATTTGACCATCATGTTACCCTGAGGGCAGAGGAGACTGAGTTTCCAGTCTCAGCACACCTGCTGCCTATCCCCTGACCCGCACGCTCTAGTAGTCACTTCCTCAGAGCACTGCATCTGAGTCAGAGACTGTGACATCCCCACTTCTCGCACCAGGCCCTCCTACTTGCTGGAGTTACTGGAAGACACTGGAGTAATTGAAAGATGGGGAAATTTCAGAGAGTATTCATAAAACTCCCCTGAACGTCAAACAACTTTCTGTTTTACTGCTATATCTGGTGATTGTCTTTTGATTTTCTTTTCAGTAGTTACAAAGCACTAGAATTTTCCCAAGTGTAATCCATAGTCTGAATAGTTGTTTAGTTAAAATTTCTGAAGGAAAAAAAAATAGAATTTAAGTAACAAATAGTAAATCAAGATTTATAAATAGTAAATTAGAATATACAATGTAAGCCTGCCCTCCACCTGCCCCAAACTGTAAGAACCGTGCAGCTCTATAAGAAGTGAAGAGGGGGTTTACATGTGCCCTACAATGAGGAAGTTGCATATTCAAGGACATTTTAGGTATGAGTAAATGGCAGCTAGGTCAGGGGACCTGATCTCTTATCCAAAATTAGACGCCAATAGAATTTAATTTGAACATATCACAAACTCTATAAGGCTAAAATGAGACTACATAGGAACAACACTGTTTTTAAAATGCAATTGCTAGTAGTGTTTATAATCCTAATATATAAAAACCCTGAGTGTGCAATGACCGGGAGGCTCAATCAACCAGAAGTCAGTCCTGCAGTTAGCGTTGGGTTGCCAAGGCAACGTAGCGCTGACTGCTATGGTTGCAGGCACGGTGAACCAGCACTGACTGCTGAGGGGGCTGCAAAGCAGGCCCAGAGGGAGGCCTGAAGAGAGAAGCAGGTTCTGATCTATTGATCAGTACTTGCCTCACTCTTTAGCTCCAGGCCTGGTCAGCAGCCTCCATTTCTCTCCAAGCCTCCACCGGGGCTGCTGATCAGCCCAGCCTTTCTGACAAGGCCCTGGTGATAGGTCCAGAGATACTGACTGGCATAGAAACCAATCAATCAGAACCAAATCTGGGTCAACTGTGAGGAGCCAATAGCTGCCTAGGAGGTGGAGCTTTTGACACTGACTAGCATAGGAACTGGCCAATCAGAACCAAGTTGGCCAGCAGAAGCAGGCAGTTGGGGGCAATCAGGCCAGCAGGGGAGCAGTTAGGTGTTAATCAGGCTGTCAGGGGAGTAGTTAGGGAGGGGGTGATCAGGCTGGCAGGCAGAAGTGGGTAGGGGCAATCAGGCAGGTAGGCAGGCAGGCAGGTGAAGGTTAGGAGCCAAGGGGTCCCAGATTGAAAAGGGTGCAGGCTGGGCTGAGGGACACCTCCCTCCCCCAGTGCCCAAATTTCATGCACTAGGCTTCTAGTATGGTATAAAATGACTGCTTCTGATGCTATCCTATTATGATGCCAAAGCGAAGAAAAACAAGAAGAGTAGGGAAGTTTTTGCAATGTAGAGGTTTGAGTTTTTAAATAAAACAATTTATAGATGAATGTTTGTTGTTTTATTAAATCTTTGAAAAAATCTTTAAAAGCAATATTTGATGTTAACTGGCCTTTTTAGTTTTAATTTTACCTTGCAAAGTTTTGAGAATTAAGATGTTTCAAATCTCTTTAAAATGATGGTTTATGACTATTGCCACCACAGGAAAGCTATACTTAGAAAGATCTGGTAAGCAAAATTCTAAATATGTTCTCCAAAGATTCTCATTCCCTAATTATTCAATCGAGCACTAAACCTAGGTTCTGCTGTAAGGGAAAGGATTTTCCCGTGTAACTAAAGTTATTAACCAGATAACTTCAAAGAGCTTATCTGGTTAAGCTGTTGTGGATTGTCCAGATGGGCCTAAGATAATTACATGAACACTTTAATTTTTTAATATATATATATATATATATATATATATATCTGTGTGTATATATATATATATATCTGTGTGTGTGTATACATATATATACATATATATATAATTTTAGAGGGGATAGGAGAGGGAGAGATATATAGAAACATTAATGACGAGAGAAACATTGACACGCTATCTCCTACACACCGCACTACTGGAGATTGAGCCTGCTACCCCGGTATGTACCCTGACTGGAATCAAACTGTGACCTCCTGTTCATAAGTCAACGTTCAACCCCTCCAATGGGGCTACATGAGTATTTAAAAAGCAGCAGAAGAAAGCAGAAAGAGAAAGCAGGATATTTGAAGCACGAGGGTCCACACACCATTAGTGGCTTTGATGATGGAAGAGGGCCATGAGTTAAAGAATGCAGAGCTGAGGAAGGCCCCTGCCTGACAAGTAGTATGAAAGCAAGACCTCAGTCCCGCAACCACACAAAACTGAATTCTTCCAATGAGTTTAGAAGTAGATTCTCTCCCCAGGACCTCCAGATAAGAACCCAGGCCTAGTGATACCTAGACATCAGCCTTCTGAGGCCCTGAGCAGAGAACACAGAAGAGCTATATTATGCCCAAATTTCTGACCACAGAAATGGTGAGATGATACATAAATGTTGTAAGCCACTAACTTTGTGGTAATTTGTTATAGCAGCAACAGAAAACTATGACAGAGGTAAAGCAAAATAGATAGATAGATAGATAGATAGATAGATAGATAGATAGATAAAGATAGATTGATAGATAGATAGATAAATCTATACTAACAGGAACGACAGGGATGCCCACTCTCACCACTCCTGTTCAACATAGTACTGGAAGTATTAGCCATTGCAATTACACAAGAAAAAGAAATGAAAGGCATTCAAATTGGAAAAAAAAAAAAGAAGAAGTAAAGCTGTCATTATTTGCAGATGACATGATATTGTATATAAAAAAAACCCGAAAGACTCCATAAAAAAAATTATTAGACTTAATAAATAAATCGGCAATGTAGCAGGATACAAAATTAATGCCAAGAAATTTTTGGCATTTCTATACACCAATAATGAACTTACAGAAAGAGTGACTAAAAAAATAATCCCATTTACCATTGCACCAAAAAAATTAAGATACGTATGAATTAACTAAGGAGGTAAAAGACCTATATGTGGAAAACTACAGGACACTGAAAAAAAGAGATAAAGGAAGATGTAAACAGATGGAAGAACATACCATGTTCATAGATTGGGAGAATCAACATCATTAAAATGTCCATACTACCCAAAGCAATCTATAGATTCAATGCACTCCCCATTAAAATACCAATGGCATATTTCACAGACCTAGAAAGAACTCTCCAAAAATCATCTGGAATAATTTTTTTTAAAAAGGCCCTGAATAGCCACAGAAATCCTAAGAAAAAAGAACAAAGTAGGTGAAATCTCAATACCAGATTTCAAGTTGTATTACAAAGCCACTGTTCTCAAAACAATCTCATACTGGCACAAGAACAGACATATAGAGCAATGGAATAGAATAGAGAATCCAGTTATTGACCCACACCACTATGCTTAACTAATATTTGACAAAGGAGGCATGACCATACAATGGAGTTAAGACAGTCTCTTCAACAAATGATGCTGGGAAAATTGGACAGATACATGCCAAAAAAAAATGGAACTAGATCACCAACTTACACCATACACAGAATAAACTCAAAATGGATACAGGACTTAAACATAGACGGGAAACCATAAAAATACTAGAGGAATCCACAGGCAGAGAAATCTCAGACGTACATATGCCGAAGCAATTTCTTCACCAATACTGCTCCTGGGGCAATGGAAGTTAAAGAGAAAATAAACAAATTGGACTACATCAAAATAAAAAGCTTTTGCACAGCAAAAGAAACGATCAACAAAACAAGAAGAAAGCCCACTGTATAGGAGAACATATTTGCAAATGTTATCACTGATAAAGGTTTAATTTCCAACATCTATAAGGAACTTATACAACTTAATAAAATGAAGATAAACAATCCAATAAAAAAATGGGCAACGACCCTAAATAGATTCTTTTCAAAAGAAGATAAAAAGAAGGCCAAGAGACATATGAAAACATGCTCAAAGTCACTAATTACCCGAGAGATGCAAATCAAAACGACAATGTGGTACCATCTCACACCTGTCAGAATGGCTATCATCAACAAATCAACAAATGACAAGTGCTGGTGAGGATGCGGAGAAACAGGAACCCTCATGCACTGCTGGTGGGAATGCAGACTGGGTCAGCTACTGTGGAGACCAGTATGGAGTTTCCTCAAAAAACTAAAAATGAAACTCCCATTTGACCTAGTAATCCCACTTCTAGGAATATATCCCAAGAAACTAGAAACACCAATCAGAAAGGCTATAAGCACCCCTATGTTCATAGCAGCACAATTCACCATAGCTAAAATTTGGAAACAGCCTATATGCCCATCAGCAGATGAGTGGATTAGAAAACTATGGAATACTACACTGCTATAAGAAAGAAGGAATTCTTACCATTTGCAGCAGCATGGATGGACCCAGAAAGCATTATCTTAATTGAAATAAGCCAGGCAATGAAACAAAAATACCACATGGTCTCACTCATTTATGGAAAATAAAGAACATTATAACCTGATGATCAAAAAGATAGATACAGAGGCAGTAAAGCACCGAACAGACTGTCAAATTACAGCGGGAAGCCTGGGGAGTTTTGGGGAGGGAGGAAAGAGATCAACCAAAGGACAGGACTTGTATGCATTCATATAAGCACAACCAATGGACACAAGACACTGGGGGGAAGGGAGCAGGATGAGGACATGCAACAGGGATAGGAGAGGCTGGGGAGGTCAATGTGTGGGGAGGATATATATATACTACTATATGTAATACTTTAAACAATAAAAAAGTAAAAAAAGATAAAATAAAAATAAATCTACACTAATAAAAGAGAAAGATGCAAATTGACTGTAACTTCACAACACTCACCAGCCAATCAGGAGTGAGTATGCAAATTAACCCAACAAAGCTGGTTGGTTAATTTGCATATGTAGGCACTGAGGTGGTGGGGTGGGATGCTTGCATCTTGGCAATGACACAGGCATTCCACACCACCCCAACAGCTCTGGGCCTCTGGGCAGAGTGGGAAGGCAGAAATGCAGCTCTGGCTGGAGCAAAGGCAGTGTCAGCAGTCAGGGGAAGGAAGGCCCAGTCTTGCACGAATCTTTGTGCATCAGGCCTTTAGTAAATAAATAAAACCACAAAAACTAGCATTTCTGAGTTTATTAAACTCACTTATCTTTATTTCATGAATTCAGCTAAAGCACAGAACTTTACAGAGAAAATACAATTAGAATATAACTGTGAAATCATTGAAGGGATTTGTAAAATAAAAAATGTTGCCAAGATAACATTTTATTGTTTAATCTCAAGTACTACCTTGAAATGGGAAATTTTGCCATTGTTTCTAAGCAGTTCCAATGGAGGTTCATAAGGCATAAAGCAAGAACTTAGAAGCTAAAATATGGTTATCATTACTATAATCTAATCTTTTATTTTATCATGATCTTCAAGTATATACCACAATCACTAAAATATATGAATAAGAATAATTTTAACTTGGGATGTTAATACACAATACAATCTACAGATAATGTATTGTAGAATTGTATACCTGAAACCTGTATAATTTTATTAACCAATGTCACCTCAATAAACTCAATTAAAAATATTTTTTAAAAATAATATTATATTTGTATTAGTTAAGAAAGAGCAAGAACCAAAGGGGGCAAGAATAGAAAATTCAATTTAATATAAGGAATAACATTCTAATAATCAGAGCTCTCCAGCAATGGAGTGTCTTAAAAAGCAGTCAAGCCCTATTCTCACCACTCCTGAGGGAGGTCTCCTACCCCCACGGCTGCTTCGCCTCCCACGCACAACTCAGATCAGGACCCAGGTGGCAGACAGAGACTCAGCCAGCAATAGCTGCTCTATACCTAAATTCAGTCTATTACCAGGAATGCTCAGGAAAATGCAAATATTCCTTTCCACTAATATTTACAGCGTAAACTAAGATTTCTGCTTGAGTATTAAAATTGACAGTAAAATAGTAATCAAGTTTTCAGATTAATTTCAATTGGCCAAGTGAAATAAGTAAATACTCAAGAAAATCTAAGTGTACTGGACAAAAAGCTTTTCCTAAAACACTAACTAAAATATCTATTAGTAGTTCATCTCACTGTAAAATTGCCTAACATCCAAAGAACCTAAAGCAGTCATATTTGTGTGCAAAAATTAAAATTTAAAATTACCAAGACTGCAAGATAAAATTTCCAAAAGCCCCCATTAATCAAAAGGGGGGAGCAGTGGGGTGATATCATGTAAGGAAAAATATCCTGTAAGTAAAATACATCTAGAAAATTCTTACTCCAGAAAAGTAACTTCCATTTGTAATGCCAACAGCAGGACACCCATGAAAAAAACTCACATGGTGTCAAAATAAGCCAAAGGAAAATCATTTAGGCAAAAATAAAAAGATCCCAAGTCTATTTTGCAGAGAGGATCCCTTTGTTAACTTTTGGTCGAGAATGTGTTTGTGTGTTTGCAGAGAACAACTCCAAGACCATGTGGGTTCCTGTGACTGTGAGGAACGGACGGATGTGTTCCAGTCACGAGGATGGTCCAGAGATGGGGGACACTGACAACACCTTGCCATGCTAGCAGTCAGCAGCTGTGCATGTCTGCAGGCAGCCCAGGACCAAACCAGAGAGGATGGATCTTGCATTGCTACGATGTGTCCACCATCTGGATACCATTGCTGACATGTACACATGAAGAACTATTTGACATTGAAACTGGGACTCAGAACAGTTGGACATTGAAACTGAAACTGAAACATTTTTTGTTCTTATACATTTATTTCTAGTATGCAGAGGCAAGATATTTTTGAAGAAAAGAAAACAGGGGAGAGTGATTGATATAGAGGCAGAGAGGCATTGAACAGGCTGTCAAGCTACAGGGGGAAGGCTTGGGTGGATGGGAGGTGGATGCTGGGGGAGATCAACCAAAGGACTTGTATGCATGCATATGAGCATAACCAATGAATGAAAGACACTGGGGTGGGGAGGGGGATGGGTGGGGACATGTGCTGGGGGGTAGGGGAGGCTGGGGGGAGGATAATGGGAAGGGGGGAAAGGAAAACATGTACTACTATTAATTATAAGTTATACTGCAAAAAAACCAATAAAAAAATTAAATGTTAAAAAAAAAAAAGCAGTCAAGCCCTGGCAGGTGTGGCCCAGTTGGTTGAAGCACCTGGTATACAAAAAGATGGAGGGCTCGATCCTCACTCAGTCAGAGTGCAAACAGTGTTTCTCACATCAGTGTCCCTCTATCTCTACTTGCTCCCTTCTCTCTCTCAATAAAAGGCATATCTTTGGGTGAGGATTAAAAATAAATAAAAGCAGTGAGAAATGTTATAAAAGAGATTCTTTCAATTCCAAGAGAAAAAAAAAATGGCCTAAATGACCTCCACACCATATTCCGACTCCAAAAGGTGATCTACTCGGTAAGTCATACTGGCTGCTACAAGAACACCGGCATTATCAGAGTACTCGCTAAATTACTATTATTTCTCCATGCCAGGTGAACTCATTAAACTTTAACATTAGGTAAGCAGGGCAATGTTCACAGCAACATAAATTATTAGCAGTCCGAGTTTCCAAACAGGAATAATACATGCAGAATACACAAAACAAAACTATTTTAAGCAACAGACTTTATTTTTGATTCTGCAGAATTCCTTTCGAACGTGAAATCTGGGTGTACCCTTCTGGTGCTGGGGTGGAAGATGAGCATGGAAGAAAACACCTGGCTAACCTGCCGTGACCGGGACTCGGAACACAACTTGCTAATGCTCCTAAGTGTCACAGGCACGGGACTCGACTGTACCAACTGCCCCTTCGCAACAGAATCAATCCGGGAAGTTGCTCATCGCCGTAGCAATAGATTTCCCGGCAAACTGTGATTGCTGATTTACGGGAGATGGGCGGCAGGCTGTTTCAATGAAAGGAATGCCAGTCTGCCCTGTGTTCTCTTTCCTAAAGACAAATGCAAGTGTTTGTGCAAGATTCCCATTTCACTCAGGTTCGTGTTCGGTTCTGTTTGTTTCCTTGAGGTTGGCTGGATTTCACTGGTTTCGGTGGAGTGAAAACGAGCCAATCACTTCATATTTACCTTTCAGGGAAGCCAAATTGGGCAAATGCAAATAAACACGTCTTTCAAGTCCACCTCTGTCGCCCGGCGCCGCCGCCGTTGCGCAACGGGCCGGGGAGAAGGAACTGCCCGGGGGGCGGCAGGGAGCCTCCAGCCTCGCCGACCGGGCTGCACAGGAGACCGGGCTGCAGCTGACCGCCCGGCGCCCGCAGCCAAGCTCGGCGCTTATCTGCCGCTCGAACAGCGCCACCGCGCTCACCAGTTCCTGGAGAAGGGATTCGGAGAAAAGAGCAAGAGCCCAGTTCCCTAGAAACATTAAATTAACACAAGGGATCTGGAAACGAAACAGCAGATGCCCGAAAGCTTTCCCCTTGACTGTTTCCTGCCTTCTTGGAAAATCTTTGCATTAAAATAGATTGAATTACCCAGGGCCGCCAGATGCTACTCGAGAACTGCATTTGGGGCTAACGTGAAGGCAAAGTTTTGAAAAGATTTTTCTTTCCGCTGTGGTTTGAAGAACGCCTTTGGGTTACACAACACCGCAAGGACCCGAGGCTGGAGTTTGTTGTATTATACCATACAGAACTTTCCATAACATTGACTTGCAAATCAGATGGCAGGGAAAGTAGAAAGGTGGAGCGTAGGAGTGGCGAGCTCTTTATTTTTTACAAAGGAGAAAATAATGTATGTTTTATTTTTAGGCCTATTTACCTTGACCACAGCTATGAGAACACAAAGGAGTGGAAATATCTAATGGCATTTCCAGGGTCAAAAACAGAAGCAGAAAGATTGAGTAATATTTTACCAGTCTCTTCTTTCTTAACCCCAATTGACCCTATCTGCAAATTAATCACATACCATATAATTTGTAAATATAAAACCAAGATTAATAACCATACACCTTGAGAACAGTAGGCCTTCAGGACAGAACGTATTACACATTCATGTTATCTTCACTTTCATATTTAAACATTTTTGATAGCTGAGATTAAGAGCCACAGCTTCCTAAGAGAGATCAGGCTTTCAGAGAGGAAATAAAGTTTTGACTGCAGTCGTACCTTCCTTGATTATTTTAACTCTTTTTCTTGGTAACTTTTAAGGCAGGACTCCATAATCCTTAGCCACTATGTTACATGTCATGCTTTCTAGTAAATCAGACAATTAACCTGCAGTCCAAAAAGGATTATATACTTATCTCAAATTTGTGAGTATGAGATATATAAAGATTCTCAACAAAAATAAAATTAAATATCTTTGCCTAAGCATGATATAAATATGTTGCTTAAGCATGAAAGCAACAAAACTCATTTTAAAGAAAGGCAATAAGACAAAATCATTTCATCTGTAATAAAGCAAGTATACATCTCCATGAGAATAGCAGCCCTAAGTATTTCTGTTTTAACAGCTCAGGGGGATACACAAAATCAATCATTCCTCCTTGATATATGAAAAAAAAAAAACAAAGGGCAATTTCATAATAACTTCAGAGCTTTCTAACTTAATGGTTGGACTTACGGGAAAACTAGTAAAAATTTTAAGTGTTTATAAAAAAGCAAAAAAAAAAAAAAAATGCTTCAAAAATTATTTGGTTGGCAGGCCATGCAGAAAGCCAGAAACTTTGCAGGACTCACCAAACTACAGAGCTATTTTAAAACCGAAAGTCAGCTTTTAACAGGTATTAAGTATTTTATACAACAAAATTATCAAATGCATATACTTTTTGATATCACAAGTAGATATATTTCTATTAGGAAAAAACTATACTTATGCAAAAATAACTGCTATTAGAATAACTAGCCACACAATATTATTGGTTGGCTTTTTAAAATTGACCAGAGAATTTCAAAATGATTTTTAATAATCAATGTGATTTCTATATTTTCTAGGTAGGTATTGATGTTAATTTAAGAATATGGCTTCATAAAATATATTCCATTCTACCTTATTTTCATGTATTACTCACAGTAACAATCAAACAATCTACAAACAAAAATGAATTGAATCAGAAAGCTTCCTATAAAAATTTTTATCAAAAATAAAACCTTTGGTAAATCACACATTAGGGAAGATTTTAAAATCCCCCTAAAAATTGTTTTTTGAAAAAAGAGTCTTCATGCCATAGAAAAATGTGGATAGTTTTAATCTTCAGAATTCCTTTCACATAGCTAATGGGTATCTCATTTCTGGGATTGCTCCAAATTTAACTGAAATGTTAAAGAAAATGAGAAATATTTAAATGTTGATTTTTTTAATTATTCTGATTTTGCTACTTCATTATCTAATTCAGCTTTTCAAAGTTAAATATCTAGTTAAGTGCCAGGTCTGCCTCGGCAGATTTTTTTTTTTTAAATCATTACTAAGCAGATGAGGTTACTACTAGTTAAAACTCTGAATCCAAATGCCATAGACTCTGTTGTAAAAATGTGTACAGTTTTAGTTATATTTTCCCTTCTATGTACTTTTGTGTATTTGGCCAAACTCCCCCCAGTAAAGTTTTTATTTATAATTTGTATACTAAAATAAGAAAACAAAAAATTATGCTATAAAATTAGTAAACTTATAAAGGTAGATGCTTCAAAATAAATGTTTTAATGAAGGCCTTTTCATCACTAAGGAAAATGATTGGTAATGAAGGAAACTGAAGGCATATTTATAATAAATCAAGATAACTGTAATTAGTAGACTCCATAGTGATTATTAATGTTTATCTATAATATATTTGCTAATCTATGTATTAGTTCAAAAGTATAAGCTTGGTTTCTTAATTAATGAAAAATAATTTTCTGGTTTTTTCCTATTTTTAAGATGAGAATGACTATTTTAAAAACAGAAGACAATTTCCAGGATCTTTCCCCTTCTCCATTTCAAAACTACAAGTTTTATTTTTATTTATCTTTTTGAAGAGAATCACGTTGTCAAAGCTCTGAGAACCAAGATATTAGAAACCACCACTGTAGAAGATAGCCTTGATGCTTTCAATTATATTTTCCTAGAAAGATTTATGTGATATTGATATTTAATCTCTTCTAAATTTTTTTCATATTTAATTTTAATAGCTTTTTAAAAGAGAAATCCTCACTGCCAAAAAAATCCAGATAATCTAAATCTCAGTAGTGCAGACAAATTTAACCCAATGGCATATCCTAAAAACAGGATAATTTATAAAATCTAAATAATACATTGTATTATATTTTAAACAATATATGTGATATACTTTAATATAATTTCCTATTAAAGTTAGTGGGTACCAACCTCAAATCTGTGTTGGCAATGAGCAGAGTACACATTTTTTTAAAGGAAACAAGGCTATATTATCACTGTTCAAAGTCTTCACATTTGAGTGTAGGAAAGACATGAAAAGAAAGTATGTAGGGCCAGCCCGGTTCTTTATCGGGGTACCTGCCTATCCCATGGCACCACTCTTGCCTCTTTGTCCTATGGTCCAAGACAATCAGAATAGCTCAGCTCAAGTATATCTACAGTCAAATACCTATGTATTCTGCTGTCAGAAGCAGGGGGAAACCAAAAGCTATAAAAGTCTCTGTTCCCAAACTCCCTATTTTCTTTTAAATCACACTTTAGTAATGTAAGTTAGTATGATACAGAAAGAAACCACCAGTAACCTAAATGATTTCCCCTTCAGATACATTTTATAGCCAGTGAGAGGACATTTTTTTTTCCTTTTACTTTTTGTTTTCCTTTTTTTAAAAGCCAGACTCTGACTTACTAATGATTTTATTCTGTTTGAATCAGGTCCCTGTTTATCTTTTGTGATTTTCTGGAAAGAAAGAAAGATTTCTGTTGTTTATGAAGATAAAACAGGAGTTGATGCTTTATGGACAAAAAAAGAATAACCAAAGGTTAGAGTGACGTCAGTTTTAGTTTTGCTGAGGGCTAGTGTTTTCTTTTGCAGGGATGTGGGAATGAGGGTGGGTGAGGCAGGTGTGAGGAACCCAGTGTTTTCTTAAAGGAGGAGAGGATTTTCACTTCATGCTGGGGTTATCCTAGTTCTTAGAACGGGCCTGCTCTGCCAGCCCTTCAGGGTAGACTTCATCACAGAGTCAGCAGGCTCTATTCTCTAGGAAGACTAAAGTTGGCAACTGCATCTAGTGGAAGATTCCACAAAAGACTAAATTAGGATGAGGTTGTCAACAGGCTTCAGAAAGGCAGAGTTCCAGGCCCCATCCCTGAGGCCAAAGCGGGGCTCCTTCAGGTCCTTGTCCCCACAGTCAACACTTTTGGCCTCTCCAGTTCTCCTTCAGCTTCCCACCCCACTCTTCTGCCAACCCTTTGTTTTTCCTCCAACCCTGCAAAAAATGAACAGGGCTGTTGTTTTGCTCCAACTGACATAACAGCTAAGAAACAGCAGAACATGACTGCCCTTTTCAAAATGGGCCACATGATCACCCTATTTAAATCTAGCTCTTACAGTAAAAATGAATAGAGAAGGAGTTGTTTATGAAACTCTCCTGCTCTCCTTCATAATGCTCTCATCCCCTCCCCTCTCAGCCTCCTAAAGGCCCAAATGAAATCACATAATGAGCTTTATTTTCTCACTCAGAAATTCTTCCTTCGTCCAAATTGCTAATGCAGCAGGTTCCAGCTGCCTAAATTCCCTAAACAACATCCCCTATTCCATAAAAAGTATGCATCTGCAAGCACAGCAGTCCTGCTCCGGTTCTTAGAACTATAAACTGACTGCCCAGTTCCTCGACCTGGGAAGGCCGTGAACCAAGCCACATGGATGATTTAAAGTTATACAATGTCCAAGGTTCCATTTTACTCCCAGGTAGCCAAGAGTGGACAAAGGAGAGGCCACCTTCCATTTTTCTCTGGCTCTGATTCCGATTCCCAAGAAACTACCTCTGCTGCAAAAGAAACCATCCCTCCACGGGGAAAGGGTGACGCTGCATTTGTACTGCATTTCACGAAGGCATTTGTTTCACCGGGAGGGAGCAGAGTCCCATACAAAAGACTGCCGTCGTCATGTGACTTGAAAGCTATATATACCAGAATAGCAAATACAGAAAAGCGCAAAGTTTGAGCCTTCTTTTAAATTAATTCATACATTTTCAATGTTTACATAACAATCATTGACTTTTATCTGATCCATAGAGTATATGTCTCTATCTCTGGCAAAAATACTACCCAAACCATACTAAGCAGATATGAATTCCCTGTTATGATTCTTAAGACCCCAAAGAAAGAAATTCTATAATCTACCTTGGCCTTGCCAGACATCACAAAAGCCTTTGTACTTAACAATCCTATATAATAAGAGGCCTAATATGCAAATTGTCCCCTCAGGAGTTCCACCAACTGGGAGTTCGACTGCTCGCTATGACGTGTGCTGACCACCAGGGGGCAGCGTGGAATGCACGGAGCAAAGAAAGGCCCTGGCCGGCAGCCAGCAGCCAGGGGAAGGAAGTCTCCCATTGTCCCTGATGGCCAACCAGGCCTAGGGACCCTACCTGTGCACAAGCTTCTAGTCTAACCATATCTAATTACTTGGAGCTCCCTGCACAGGCCATGATAGTTCAGGTCTTCCTGTCTCTCCGTGTACGGACTCCTCTTCTTACAATACCCTCTTCAACTCTGTGAATACTGCAAACTCTAACTTATTCTTCAGTATATGCCACTACCCTCACCTGTCCCAAACCTGTCATCACTGCTTCCTCTGTTGCTTGTACATGTGCCCATTCTGCCCCCGTCACACAGCAGCATGTTTGTTCATGTGCCCATCTCCCCTGGGGGACTCGAGTTCCTTTAGGAACTAATTATATGTGTATCTCGTGTGACTTACGTATTTTGCACCCAAAAATAGGTGCTGTACAAGAGAACTAAACTGATGTGGCTATAAAATGACTTCTAGCATTTAAAATATAATAAACCTGGCATAAGGCTCATGTAGATCCTGTTGGTTGATGCTAAGTCTGGCATGCTGTATTCTGAAAACATTTATCCTCAGAGGAAAAAGAAAAACTGGCCACAGCTCTCTGTCCTCTGGATCATAATTAGATGAGGGGTGACAGCTGGGGGACTAGAGAATTACTGGCCTACCTACTCACATCCTAAAAGAAATAAGTGTGGGACTCAAGGAAATCAGTGGGTCTTTCAAAAAATTTAAAATACCCTCCATTACCTAGAATACTATTTGAATTTGCATTGATGGAAATAAAAGAGAGAATTTACTGTGAAGAACAGAACAAACCTAATAGAAATAATCTGAGAAAGAAGTGGGGTTAGGTGATATTTGTAAATAAAGATTGGAAAAACATAAATGATGACGCTCAAAACAAAGTTTTGCACATAAGGACTTTAAAATCAGCTTGGTCTCTCTTTTTTAGTAACAGACTGACCACAGACAAGAATAATAAGAATATTTTTCTCCAATTCCTACACAATGTCCTGCACTATGGTTTAAGCATCCCAGAATCAAGGTTGCTTTGATAAACGTAAGTGCTATACTAGTATACTGATGACTCATGTCATAGCACCATTGCCATGATTCTGCCCGAGCTTCTCTTTCCCTAACAATTATGGATCATATTCCTTAAAAGTCTTTCTAGGAATAGACTAATGGGAGAGAAGCAGAAAAGGGAGCAAAAATCTCCTAAAGACCTACACATGGGCCTGACACTTGCTAAGCAAGTTCTATACACCTATGTACTACCCACTTGAAAGGCATAATTATTCTCATTTCCAATCCTGTTTTAAACCTAGGTATCTCTGATCTTAAATCCAGTATCCTTTCCAGAATCATACTATTCCTATATTCCGATATCTAATATCTGCTTTGAGAACACAAGAAGTGCCGAAACCGGTTTGGCTCAGTGGATAGAGCGTTGGCCTGCGGACTGAAAGGTCCCAGGTTCTATTCCGGTCAAGGGCATGTACCTTGGCTGTGGACACATCCCCAGTATGGGGTGTGCAAGAGGCAGCTGATTGATATTTCTCTCTCATCGATGTTTCTGACTTTCTATCCCTCTCCCTTCCTCTCTATAAAAAATCAATAAAATATATATAATTTTTTTAAAAGAACACAAGAAGTCAGCTTCAAAGGTAAGAGGTTTATCATTCATTCATTTAATATTTACTCAGCAGCTACCATGAGCCAGGTATAGTGCTCTCTTTGAGGATATAAACACAAGTTCTAGTACTTGACTTCAAACTGCTCACAATTTGATGGAAAAGAGATACAAAAACAAGTAATTTGGTTTATTCTCTTTACCCCCAGAGAATAAAGTATTGGGTTTTGTTTTCCTTGTCACTTTTTGCAGCAATTTTACTAACTTTCCAAATCTTGTCTGTTGCTTTTCCATTCATTAGTTAAACATTAGTAAAACATGACAAACCTACACCATTTCATAAACAGTCTTTCTGGAGGGAATTATATTCTGGAAGGAAGTAAAATAAAACAAATCATAGCATTTAAATTTCGTCATGTGCTCTTGGTTCTGTACTGCTAAATTGTTCAGTCCCTCATTCATTCACATATTTTCATTTTAATAAAATTTAATATAAGGCCGAGTGCTAGCTGGGGAAACAGCAGTGAAAATGAAATAACCAGGGTTCCTGCCCACATGAAGCTTATCTTCTAACCTTTCTAAGAAGGGAGGAAGGCAGTCAACAGATCCATGAATTGGGATAGGCATGCTATGAAGGAAAAACATGAAGTGCTATAAGGAATTGCATATGGCACAGGAACCTGACCTTGGCAGGGGGTGAGGGGGGGGAGGGCCTCCCTTCACAAGAAGCACTGAAGCTGAAATCTGTGATTTGAGTGAAGCTTGATGAAAGTGGGGGTGGAGGGACAGGAAGTTGGAATAGAGGAGCATTCCAAGCAAAGGGAACAAAATATGCAAAAGCCTAAAGATGGAAAGAACTCAATGTTGCTAAGGTGAGGAAGAAGACCAAAATGTTCAGAAGACATGTAGTAAGACGAAGAGTGTATCTTTATCCTAAGATAAAGCTCAAAAAGTGATACAGTCAGATGATACCAGGCATTGTAGCCTACATTTTGGGTTTCAAACCTCACCTAAAAAGCAATGGGAATGTCCTGAAAGGTTACAACAGGTCCACTGAACTCATTTAATATTCTTTCCAATTCCCTTGGCTACCTGTGACTGATGTATTAAGGGGCGGGAGGGTGGAGGGGAACAACAGTGTAAAAAAGTATTTTTAGGGTGGAACACATATCAAAAATAGAGAGCAGAGTATCATAGAAGAAATGGTACTAAATTAAGAATGAAAATAATGGGTTCTATTCATAGCACTGTTATCCTGGGTAAGTCATTTAATTTCAAAATATCTCTATTTCCTGATCTATCAAGTAAAAATACTAAAAAAATAAAAAATAAAAATACATATACTTATAAGAATCCAATGAGGTAATACATTTGAAAATGCTTTGCATCTCTGAAATATAAGCTCTTTGAGGCAAGGATTTTACCTGTTTTATTCACTGCTATGCCTAGTACCTAGAGGATATGTGGAAAGAAGGGGAGGATGGAGGGACAGATGGATCACATCAAGCACCTTACTGTGCAAATATGAAGCAAGAGGAGCATGTGTGGACAAAGGTCCACCTCGGAAGGCAGCCTCCACAGCGGACTCAACAGCCCAACATCACACGTGCCTGCAAGCCAGCCTGGCCTCCCTCCGTGCCAGTGCACCGCCACCTCCAGCAGCTATTCTAGAGGACTGGCCAGCTGGCCACCCAGCACAGGATCAGAAGCCCATGGCATCCACTTCTTCAGTGAAGTAAGTGAGGAGGTTGCTTGTGACACATCCTTCACACTTCTTCCTAAGAGACTGGTCCCTAACAAGCACCCAACACTGGGCCCTATGCACACATCCTTCTCTACTAATATAATCCATCACTTCAGATTCATATTCTTTTTCTTTACTAAATGTATTTTTTTTTTATTGATTTCAGAAAAGAAGCTGGAGAGGGAGAAGGGAAGAGAGAAAAAGAGGAAAAGAGAGAAAGGGAGAGAGAGAAAGAGAGAAAGAAACATCAATGATGAAAGAGAGTCATTGATTGTCTGCCTTCTGCACACTCCCTAGTAGGGGTTGAGCCAATCACCAGAGCATGTACTCTGACCAGGAATAGAACTGTGACTTCCTAATTCATAGGTCGATGCTCAACCACTGAGCCATGCCAGCTGGGCACCAAATGTACTTTTAATTATCAAGTTTCATATAACTTTGTAAACTTTTCTTACGTTGCATCATCTTGGATATGTGCGTCCAATTTCTTAAAAAATTATAAATAAAAGCAAAAAAAATAAGAAAGAAAATATAAAAAGTCTTAAGATATGATCTGATATTAACTTAATAGTAATAATCCTATCTAATAAAAGAGTAACATGCAAACTGACCACATCTTTGCTACACCCACAAGCCACGCCCACAAGCCAATCAGGAGCAGGGGCAGGGCAGAGGAGGCCAGGGCCAGGGGCAGGGCCAAGGTGGCCAGGGCTGTGTGGGGCAAGACCAGGGTAGTGAGGGGGCAGGGTCGAGGCCCATGCTAGCCAAGCTCCAGCTGGCTGGGGCAAAGGCCCGGGCCAGGGGGCTGCGGGGGGAGAAGGATGTGTGGCTGGGACAGAGCCAGCCATGGGCCCCATTGCAGGGCAATGGCTAGGTGCCCAAGGCCTAAAGCTTCTGGCCGAGGCAGGCGGGCTGTGAACAGTCAATAGGAAATCCCCCGAGGGCTCCCAGTATGTGTGAGGGGGCAGGTTGGGCTGAGGGATCACCCACCCCCAGTGCACGAATTTCATGCACTGGGCCCCTAGTGATAATAATAATAGCATTTGTTGAATACCTACTTTGTTCCAAGCATAGAGTTGGCACTTGACCTGTTATCTCTAATACTCACATCTGACAATGTACACATTACTGATGCCATTCCATGGATGAGAAAATTAAGGCTCAGAGTATAAATGACTTGCCCACAATTACGGGGTTATTAAGCTAGGGTTCAAATTTGAACCTATTATATCAATCTATATATATAAAAGCCTAAGTGACAGGCTGACCAGCTATTACACCAGCATGGGGCAGACACTCAACTCAGGAGCTGCAGAACAACAGCAACTTTGCAGAGTGCCCTCTTACACTCCTGGACCCCTCAGGAGATGGTGGACTGCTGGTTTTGGCCTGATCCCCATAGATCAGGCCGAGGGACCCTACTGGTGCATGAATCCATGCCCAGGGCCTCTAGTATTATTATTAAAAGAACTCTAAAAGAGACTGAAATATGATACAGGGTGGGGGAAAAGTAAGTTTACAGTTGTGAGTTCACAAAATAATTATTGTATTATTTACCCCACCCTGTATAAAAACAACCTGAGCATTTACCCTGTGCCAGATGCTATTAAGCTCTTTACAAAAAAAAAAAACCTTCATTTAATCTTCTCAATAGCCTTATAAGGCTGATATTTTTTAGATACGTGGGTAACTTTCCAAAGGTCAAAAAACTATTCCGTTTTTGGGGGTCTGAATTTTAACCCAGGTTTGCCTGACTGCAAAATGCACCCTCTTACTTGCTGCATAAGAATTCTACTATTCAAATATTATCAGTGTAACTTGTATGCCTTTGAAAGTGAATGTCAAAACAGAACAACAGGGTCAATAAACCATCTTAGTGATAATTCAAAACAACTACTACATTAAGACACTGTCCCCAAGAGTCCATTACTAACTTCTTTCTCGGCACTTGGCACCTTGTTCTGTTTCCCAAATGGCCTTCGGAATTATCTACAACTAGGATTTTCATTACAAGTGTTTTCCTTTTTCAGTTGCATGCAATTTAAAAACCTATTTTTTAAACATCTAGTTCAATCAAAATAGAACTCATATCTCTGCATTCAAATCTTCAGATTCCACCAAAATGTATACAAGTTACCTAATCCACAATTCTCATCATTAAACAATATTGAGTGGTTTGGAAGGTGTTCAAAGTCACTGTGCAAATTGCTCACATGCCATATGAAACACTAGTTTTCACGGTTTCATAATAAATTCTAGGTTATAGCAAAGCTTTTAAGATATTCCCAACATGACTATCTCCCTATTAGAAATAATACTTTTCTAAAGCAGGAGTATCCTTGGCAAGACTACTCAGTGTTATTAGTGAAAACTATTTTCAAGCATTACATTTGTTATTAAGAGGGTGTTGGCCCAATAAGGCAACCTGACCTTCTTGATCTACTGCTGGGCAAACACGACTAGGACTTCCTTATATCTATTGAGAAGTTTACTCATGTCAATTTCACATTGGCTGGATTTGTAAACCAAATAGCTGGCAAACTATTACTTTCAACACAATCAGTAAAAAAGAAGCCTGGCAATTCTTGGAAAAACATGTGGGAAATCATGAGTACGTGTGAACTCATGCCTATGTCAACTCTCTAAGAGTAAAATGGAAGTACAGGAGGTACCTAAGTACTGCCTAACAAAAGCAAAGTAAATAAGCAAACCAGGATGAAATACCAAATTTTGTGCTTAATCTTCAAGTTGTGATAGTCCATCATATGGAAAAATTATAATATGTATTTTTAAATACTTTTTAAAATTCAGAGTATATGTGTATAGTAAAATTAAACCAATAAATGCTGCAGAAAATATAAAGGAGACATAAATCACTTACAATTACACCACTGTCAACACCATGTCCAACTTTTTTCCTGGCATATACGGGTAAATAAACACTTTTGAATTTCTCAATTAATAGGGTTGCACCACATGTACTGTTTTGCAACCTGTCTTTGTTTTGTTTTGTTTTTCCATCCAACAAGAAATCAGGAATAAAATTTTAAAATTCATAAATATAGTTCTATATGTTCCGTTCTCCATAACTGATTTAACCAATTTTTCATTGATGGACAAGTAAGTTTCTTTCAATCTTGTGCTTTTATAAACAATACTAAATTAAACATCCTTGTATATATGAGTACTTGCCAAATTAGTCCTTTCAGACAAATTCCTAGAAGTAGAAAAACTATGTCAAAGGATGTGGCTTTCGATACATATTGCCAAATTGCCTTCCAGAAAAATCATGCCAATTGACACTCCCACCAGCAATGGAAGAGATTGCAGGCCTCTCCACACCCTGACCTTCCCCAGTGATGAATATTCTCTTCAAATTGTTGCCAATCTGATAGAAAAACAAATGGTAACTTCAGGTTGCTTTCATCTGCATTTTCTTTTCATAAGCATATTGATATAAAGAGGCAGTAAGTCAGTGTCCACTGAAGAGTGAAGTTTTGGAGGCGGTTCTGAATTACTAAAACCCTACTAAGTGTCTGACCTCAAACATCCTGCCCTGTCTTCCTAAATTGGACTCTTCTCATTGCAGATAATTGCATCTATCTCAGTACTTTCTTAAGCAGTTAATGTAAATTCTTAGCCCAGGGTATGGCACACAAACTGCTAGTTATAGTAGCTATAATTGTCAGGGGTAGTAGTAGTAGTGTTGGCAGCCATTTGTACTTCTACTCCCACAAGCTGCTTTTTCATATCTGTGGTCCATTTTGTGTCAGAGAATTCATATGTTATTAACCTGTTAGTGCTCAATATAAATTGCTAGAGGCCTGGTGCATGAAATTAATGCACTGGGCAGGGGGAGGGGAGCAATCTGAAGGCTTCTCCCCTTGGCTCAGCTATCCACGCTGTCTGTCTCGGAGCTGAAGATCGGGCACTGTAGATCAAGGAGCTGCATTTCCCATACCCGCCTCTCCTCAATAACTCCAGGAAAAGGCCATCAGGGTCAAGTAGAGTCATTACAGCTTCAGTTACTAATGGGGCCTAGCTCCAGATCCCTTAATTCCCATAAAGTGATATCACTTATTTCCATAGAGAAACATTACTTTTGGGGATAAAATTGTTCCATTTCATGCCTAAAATGGTAACAAAGCAAACAAAAGCAAAACTTCTATGTGTCTCTTGGATAGTGATAGGTTCTGGTACCCAAATAAGAAGACCTAGCAAAATTCAGAGATTCCCTGCTTAGATGAACTATCTACCATTCCTCCTCGTTCAATATTAACTGTAGAATCATTGCACAACTACAGGGTCCTTTATAGAGTGACCACAGGGAGCTGTGCATGGAGGAAGGGGTGAGAACACACAGTCACTTGTGTTATTCTTGAAGAGACCCCAGGGATCTGTCCAGTTAGTTAACAGCACATCTGGAAAGAATTCACCTGTCATGAACCCTGCTTGCTCAAGAGCACAATAAGTGAAAACATCACAAAATACTCAATCATAGTGATCATCTCAATTGCTCACACTAAAAGATTTCCCACCTGAGCATCATAAATGAAACAAATTGCATAATAGGATAATAAGAGTTGTTGCTGAAAGATGTAATCACAAAATAAAAGAACCTTTCAAAACCTGAGTATAGTTGGTGATTATCCAGGAAAGGCATATAAAGAAGAGCAATTCCAAGGTTCCTGCTTCTTCATGTTATCGTGAAACTGAGATGGCCAAAGATTACTTTCAGTTACAACAGATCTTCCTAAGTCTTTGGCAACACCTCTATTCCTTTCTGGTAACTAGGGTAATGTAGTACACGGTCCTGTGTATCAGTTTAATCTCAAATGCCACAGTTCACAAAGTTGCTACTGGTAATATGATTCATGATATGATAAGATTCACAGCAGGAAAAAATAACAACTTGCAGTAAGCCTTTAGACTTCAATTGTCATGAAGTGTATTTATCCGAATAAGGTTTTTGCCTCATAAGAAATGCACCTCTCCGAGGTCTCCTGCCTCCACTGCTTCGCCTCCCACGCACAACTCAGACTGGGACCCAGGTGGCAGACAGAGACTCGGCCAGCAATAGCTAAATTCAGTCTATTACCAGGAATGCTCAGGACCTACTCAAAAATGCAAATATTCCTTTCCACTAATATTTACAGCGTAAACTAAGATTTCTGCTTGAGTATTAAAATTGACAGTAAAATAATAATCAAGTTTTCAGATTAATTTCAATTGGCCAAATGAAATAAGTGAATACTAAAGAAAATCTCAGTGTACTGGACAAAAAGCTTTTCCTAAAACACTAACTAAAATATCTATTAGTAGTTCATCTCACTGTAAAATTGCCTAACATCCAAAGAACCTAAAGCAGTCATATTTGTGTGCAAAAATTAAAATTTAAAATTACCAAGACTGCAAGATAAAATTTCCAAAAGCCCCCATTAATCAAAAGGGGCGGGGGGAGACAATGGGGTAATATCATGTAAGGAAAAATATCCTGTAAGTAAAATACATCTAGAAAATTCTTACTCCAGAAAAGTAACTTCCATTTGTAATGCCAACAGCAGGACACCCATGAAAAAACACACATGGTGTCAAAATAAGCCAAAGGAAAATCATTTAGGCAAAAATAAAAAGAATCCCAGCCAAGACCGGTTTGACTCAGTGGATAGAGCGTCAGACTGCGGACTGAAGGGTCCCGGGTTCGATTCCGGCAAGGGCATGTACCTTGACTGCGGGCGAATCCCCGGTGGGGGGCGTGCAAGAGGCAGCTGATCGATGTCTCTCTCATCGATGTTTCTTACTTTCTATCCCTCTCCCTTCCGCTCTGTAAAAAATCAATAAAGTATATTTAAAAATAAATAAATAAATAAATAAAATAAAATAAAAAAGAACCATGAATTATTTTTTAAAAAGAAGAAAAAAAAAGAATCCCAAGTCTATTTTGCAGAGAGGATCCCTTTGTTAACTTTTGGTCGAGAATGTGTTTGTGTGTTTTCAGAGAACAACTCCAAGACCATGAGGGTTCCTGCGACAGTGAGGAACTGACGGGTCTGTTACAGTCACGAGGACGGTCCAGAGATGGGGGATGCTGATGACACCTTGCCATGCTAGCAGTCGGCAGCTATGCATGGCTGCAGGCAGCCCAGGACCAAACCAGAGAGGATGGATCTTGCATTGCCACGATGTGTCCACCATCTGGATATCATTGCTGACATGTACACACAAGGAACTATTTGACACTGAAACTGGGACTCAGAACAGTTGGACATTGAAACTGACACTCAAACATTTTTTGTTCTTATACATTTATTTCTAGTATACAGAGGCAAGATATTTTTGAAGAAAAGAAACAGGGGAGAGTGATTGATATAGAGGCAGGGAGGCACTAAACAGGCTGTCAAGCTACAGGGGGAAGGCTGGGGTGGATGAGAGGTGGATGCTGGGGGAGATCAACCAAAGGACTTGTATGCATGCATACGAGCATAACCAATGAATGAAAGACACTGGGGCGGGGAGGGGGGCAGGTGGGGACATGTGCTGGGGGGTAAAGGAGGCTGGGGGGAGGATATTGGGGTGGAAAAAGGAAAACTTATATACTACTATTAAATATAAGTTATACTGCAAAAAAATAAAATAAAAAAATAAGTAAATAAGTCAATTGTATGCTCAGCCGAAACCAGTTTGGTGCAGTCGATAGAGTGTCGGCCTGCGGACTGAAGGGTCCTGGGTTCAGTTCCAGTCAAGGGCATGCATTGGTTTTGATTCCGCTCAAGAGCACACCCGATGGGGGTGTGCAGGAGGCAGCTGATGAATGTTGCTAACTTTCTATCCCTCTCCCTTCCTCTCTGTAAAAAAATCAATAAAATACATTAAAAGAAGAAAAGAAAAGAAAAGAAAGAAATGCACCTCTCCAAAAAGAGTACTAGTGAAGGCTGGTTCTCTAATACAAAATGCAAGACCTGAGAAAAATCAAATATATCTAGTTAAATATAAAATCACATTTATTGTCCCAAATAAAAAAATGCATGATCTCAAATAAATAAGCCAAACAAAGTTGAGAGTCATTAAGTAGCTAAATTCTTTACTTGTTACAGTTCAAGAACATTAACCACAAAAACAATTAGAGCTGCAAACTTCAGAAACATTCAGATGAACTCAGGAGAAGAATCACAGGTGTTAGAGTTAGCCCTGGGTTTGAATAATATCACTATGATGTTTTAGCTTTGAGACTTGGAAATATTCATCTCCCTGAGCTTCTCCTCTGCAAAATGAGGAAAATACCTACTTCATTTTGAGTTAAGAGAAATTGGTATATATAAAGCCCAAAATGAATAAGACAGAGGAGCACTCCCCCACACAGCTAGTTCCCTCTCCAAATTCTCTGCACATTAAAGGGTGAAAACACACGTCCCCAGCTTCTCAACCCTTGCTGTTTAACATATCAAATACTTCTGTTACAACACACAAACCTCATTTTTAATTACAGTACTTCAAAGGTCAATTCTCCTCTTCAGAAAAATTTGAATTCCTGATGCATTTCCAACCTTTCATTTTTATGCTCTTTTGAAGATACCATTACCACCATCATTTCCCAAAGCAGTTCACAGAGGATGTACAAGGGAGGAGTGGGGCAAGGTACAGTAGGGTGGGAGGCCTTGAGTCTTTAAAGGCAGTAGTAGCCCTAGCTGGTTTGGCTTTGGGGATAGAGCATCGGCCTGCAGACCAAAGGGTCCCAGGTTGGATTTTGGTCAAGAGCACACATCTTGATTGCAGGCTCCTCCCTAGCCCAGGCCCTGGTCAGGGTTCATACAGGAGGCAACCAATAAATGTGTTTCTCTCACATTGATGTTTCTCTGTCTTTCCCTATCTCTTCCACCCTCCCTAAAATCAATAGAAAAATATCCTTAGGTTAGGATTAAAAAAAAAAAAAAGCAATAGTGGCATCTTGTTCAATTCTATTTTCTTAATTAATCAATAATATTTTCTTCTTCAAAACAGAACATGCAATTGCATATCTAAAGAGTATGTGCAACAGCTGATGACAACCAGAAACTCAACTGAACATTGCCAATAATAGGTCAGAGGGAACATTGATAGGAAAAGATAACATGCTCATCCTATCTAATAAAAGAGTAATATGCAAATTGACCATCACTCCAACAAACAAGATGGCTGCCCCATGTGATCAAAGATGGCTGCCTCCATGTGGACACAAGATGGCCACCACAAGATGGCCAGCAGAGGAAGGCAGTTGGGAGGGACCAGGCCTGCAAGGGAGGGCAGTTGTGAGCAATCAGGCCAGCAGGGGAGAGCAGTTGGGAGAGACCAGGCCTGCAAGAAAGGGCAGTTGGAGGTGACCAGGCTGGCAGAGAAAGGAAGTTGGGGGCAACCAGGCTTGCAGGGAAGGGCAGTTGGAGGGAACAAGGCTTGCATGAAAGGGCAGTTAGGGGTGACCAGGCCTGTAGGGGAGGGCAGTTAAGGGTGACCATACCTGCAGGGGAGGGCAAACAGGCTGGCAGGGGAGCAGTTAGGCATCAATCAGGCTAGCAGGGGAATGGTTAGGGGGTTATCAGGCTGGCAGGAAGAAGCAGATAGGGGTAATCAGGAAGGGAGGCAGGTGAGAAGTTGGGACCCAGTAGTCCTGCATTGGAGAGGGTGCAGGCTGGGCTGAGGGACACACACCCCCGTGCACAAATTTTGTGCACCAGGCCTCTAGTGGAAAGATAAACATAAAAATAAAATACATGTTACATTCATATACTCAGAATTCCTTTGTAGTAAGACAAATGTCTAAAGTCCAAATCTATTGTAAAAAGAGGCGAGATTAGAAACAACTGTTTCCTACATGTCTTATCATTTTGAAGGAATATACTGTACTTGCTAATGAAGATTAGAGATTTGAAAGGGAGAAAGTAAGAAGCCTTACTCCTGTACTACAAGTAATTTATATAATAATCAAAGGCATGAACTTCTCTGGTCCTCAGTTTTTTCCATCTCTAAAAAGAAGGTATTGTTTAACAAAACTCAGCCTAGGCAACAATCATCAGTAAAAGCTAAAACCATTTGGTGAAATAATTTCTTTTTAATAAAGAGGGGATTGCATCATGTTCTCTCTTAATTCCAAAACACTTGAATTTGACTTGGGAGTAGTGCCCTCAATCACACCTAAGACAACCTGTGGCAGACCCTGCTCTTTGAGCTAAGGAACCCAAAACACAACTTCTATTTCCAATCTCCTCCACCTGTACTGTTTCCATTCTAGATACCAGAAGAGCAAACATTCCCTTTGCAGTCTCCCTTGCAATGTAACAGTTCTGGCCAATGAAACAAAAGAGGGGGTGTGCTCGGTATTTCTGGGGTGACTATTGCTTTTTCTGATAAAAGCAATAGCCTCTTTCCCCTTATCTTCCAGCCTTTCAGATACCGTGTTGATGGCTGCAGCCATCTTGCTACCACAAGAAAATGAAAAGCCAAGAGAAAATTAAAGACACCTACCCTGATGCCTTTGAGCCAAAGAACCAATACCAGATGCAGCTGACACCAGACTTGTTATATGATCAAAATAAATACCTACTTATTTTGCCATTGTCAGTTTTGTTTTTGTGTTTTGTTTGTTTTTTCCACTTGTTGCCAAGCACATTCCTAACTGATACACTGCTTACCAGGTTCACTAGGCTTAGAGTGAATATTTCTGAAACCAAGAATGTAACAAAGTTCTTCAAGTAAAAAATATTCATACGAAAGTTTAGAGGAAAAGAACATAAAAAGTGAAGTAAACTTCATGATCTATTTATGTCATATTCTATAAAATCAACCCTTTGCCTGTTTTCATCTCAGGATTGAAATTTTAAACACCTGAACTCTCTAACCCTAAATAGACAATTGTCTAGCCTCTGCTCAAATCTATATTATAAAAGGCCTGTGACCATAACACCAGAGCGACTGGTCACCAGGAGGTTCATTGGTGGGTCTCCCAGCACAGCGAAGTCTGGAGTCTCGCATGATTTCACCTGCTGGGCCTCTAGTTATGTATAATGATGAGGAAGTCACTAGTTCTAGACAGAGTCCATACTATCTTTGGACAATACTTTTAGAAAGGTCTTTCTTAATTAACCTGACATTTATATTTGTCTTTCTCTATCTTCTGAGAAATACAGAAGAGAAGAGAATCTCTTTTATGAATGTGAGCCATCCAAATGTTTGAAAGCAGTTGTCATATCACCTCATCTGCACAGTGATGTTCATAAATTCCTTCAACCTTTCCTCATGAATGAAGCATCAAATTCTAATGCTACACCACCCAATAATGCCAACCAAAAATATAATTTTAAATTTTCTAGTGGCACAGTTGCACATTTTTTTTATTGCTCAGTTTATTAATTACATTGTTTCCCCTTTTTTATCCCCCTATATCTTCCCTCCACCCTGTACCTATCCCACCCTCCGCCCTCACCTCCCCCTCCCCAATGTCCTCTCCCATTGTTGCAAGATTTTTGTCCAATCTCTTGCTGTACTTCCAACAACCCTTTTCTCCCCAAGAATTGTCAGTCCATTCCCTCTCTATGTCCATGTTTCTGTTATATTCACCAGTTTATCCTGTTCATCAGCTTATCAATTCACTTGATTTTTATGTTCATTTGTTGATAGATGTGTATTTGTTGTTCATAATTTATATTTTTACCTTTTTCTTCTTCCTCTTCTTAAAGAATATCTTTCAGCATTTCATATAATATTGGTTTGGTGGTGATGAACTCCTTTAGCTTTTTCTTATCTGCGAAGCACTTTATCTGATCCTCAATTCTGAATGATAGCTTTGCTGGATAGAGTAATCTTGGTTGTAGATTCTTGCTCTTCATTATTTTGAATATTTCTTGCCACTCGCGTCTGGCCTGCATCGTTTCTGTTGAGAAATCCGCTGACAATCGTATGGGTGCTCCCCTGTAGGTAACCAACTGTTTTTCTCTTGCTGCTTTTAATATTCTCTCTTTATCTTTTGCTCTTGGCATTTTAATTATGATATGTCTTGGTGTGGTCCTCTTTAGATTCCTATATTTTGGGGTTCTGTGTACTTCTTGGGCTTTTAAGTCAGTTTCTTTCACCAGGTGGGGAAAGTTTTCAGTCACTATTTCTTCAAGTAGGTTTTCATTAACTTGCTCTCTCTCTTTTTCTGGCACCCCAATAATTCGGATGTTGGCTTGCTTGAGGTTGTCCCAGAGGCCCCTTATGCTATCTTCAATTATCTGAATTCTTTTTGTTTCTTGCTTTTCCAGCTGAGTGGATTTTGGTTCTTTGTATTTCAAATCTTTGACTTGGTTCTTGTGGCCCTCTGGACTGCTTTTAGGACTTTGTGTAATATTTTTTATTTCAGTCTGTGTATGCTTGATTTCTAGTTGGTCGTTTTTTTTTATCTATGAGGGTCTGGTTCGTATCCTCAGAGGTCTTGTTCATTTCCCTGAGGGTCTTACTCATTTCCTTGTAAGTATCATTCATCTCCTTGTAATTCTCATTCATTTGCTGGTTGGTCTTGTTTATTTCCTGGTAATTCTCATTAAGTTGATCGGCCTTTTGTAGGAGCCTCTTGAAAAGCCTTATAACCATGGTTTTGAACTCTATGTCTTGTCGTCTTTTCTCCTCCATTTCTTTCACACCTGATTTCTTTCCATGTCTCTGCATGGTGGCTGCTTTATTTGGTGGATATCCTCAAAGGGACAGTGGCTCAGTCTCCCCGGTTACCTGAGGTGGGTACTCTTACTGCAATCCTTTATGGGTTGTATTCAGTGTTTTTGAATTTAAACCCAGCTTTTTGTTGTTAGCCCTAGCAGGGTTTGACCTCCAGGCCAATTGGCTGTGAAGGGAGACTGTGTTCAGGTTGGATGAGCGGAGTCTCTGGGCTGTGCCACAGCAGCGGCAGCGGCTGGGTCCTATGCGACGCTCGCGTGCGCGGGTCTGTGCTGGGTGGGGATGGCTGCAGACTCCTCCAAGAGAAAGCCGCTATTCTCTTCCCCTTGCCAGACACCTCTGCCTTTCCCCAAATGTGCCTGCACACCAAAAGTCTAGCCCAGGGCTGTAAAATAGATGGTTTCCGGAACCAGGAGACAAGTTTCCAGGGGGCAAGTCGCGGGTTTGCGCGACCCTTGGGACTAGGAGCTTCTGCCGCGCCTCGCTTCCAGGGTGCGTTCCCCGGTCCTCGGACCTCACTGGTTCTGGGGAATCTGTGCAGGGAGACTTCTCGTACCCGGGATCTCGGACCTCGCCCGGCTCAGGAAATCTGGGCCCCGTCGGAGAAATCCGGCCGGTCCCTGCTCCAGCCCCAGCCCCCGCGACCAGGGCGGCTCCTACCCTGTTTCCGTCTGCGCTCCCGCAGGTCCTGAGTCTGTGTCCCTCCTCTGCTGCTATTAGTGGAGTTTACATTCAGCCAGCTTTCTGGTGATTCTGGGTGCTTGTCTGTTCTGCTGTTATGTTGTAGTTCTTAAATCATTGTGTGGGGCAGAACAATAGGTGTTTGCTTATGCCGCCATCTTGGTGTTCCCCAGTTGCACATTTTTTAAAGGGGGAAATTAATTTCAACAACATATTTTATGTAACCTAATATATCAAAAATATTAGTTCAACACTCAAAATAATAAGGTATTTTACATTTTTGCTACAAAGTCTTTGAAATTCACTATGCCTTTACCACTTCAGAACATATCAATCGGGACTAGTCACATTTTCATTGTTCAACAGCCGTATGTGATAGAAGCTACTGTATTGGATAGCCCAGTTCTAATAGAAGAACATTTGCTGTTTTCTGTAGAGGAATAACAGGTAGTTAATCAGATAAATTGGTAAAATACTACGATGCCAAATTTCTCAATCTAGAGTACTGCACAGATCTATCTATTTTGAAGGAGTGCAAGGGGGAATTACATCTCATGGACCTCTGAGACTATGCCCTTGTACTTCCAGAGGTCAGTGTTCCCCAACTGAGAAACTGTCTTCAAAAGCAGCTTTTTTCCCCTGCTTATCTTCAAAATAAAAACATACAAAAATATTCTATTTTGTATAGAATTTGAGTAGCTCTAAGATCCCACTTTGAAAACACTGCTGGAGCAAGAATCGTGTCTTTATTCTCACCTCAATTCTGCCATCAAATTAAATTATTTATATATATATATATATATATATATATATATATATAAAAACATATGTATATAAATACATATATATTTTTCCAGGACACTTTCTCACTAAACACTATTCAAAATATTCATAAACCATTTTTCCAATAATCCATTCTAGAAATATTTCCACAAGTAGCATAAAGTTCCCTCCCAGTTTATTGTTTTTTGAACTATATTCCTCACTATTGGAAATCAGAAATGCATTTACCTACCTTCACAATTCCAACATTTTTCCACTCATCAAAATTTCATAAAATAAAACTTAACAAATGATCTCCAAGTTTTTTCAACACTCTTGAATAGACTTCTTCTGAATCAAAAGTCTTTGAGCAACTAAACAGTCTTGTACAATCTATTCAACCTTCCAAGCTTTAATTTCATGTCACTAATAATTTTTTCTGTTCAGGATAACCATTCCTATATTTTATTTACTCATTTTGAAAGTACTTGTTGGGAATCTGTATGTGTGAACCCAATAGAAATATAGGTAAAACATATAGTAAGACAAGCAAAGGCAGTTCCTTCTTATAAAGAGCTGACATTCTCATGATGAATGAAAAATAAACAAGCTAATAAATAAACAGGAGAATCTGAGGTACTAAATATAATACAGCTAACATTCGAGAGCATGTTATATACCACATACCATTCTAAATATTAGATAACTTAATCCTCATTATAACTCTATGAAATATATGTAATATATGTAATATATTTCATATCAACCACGTTTTATAGACGAGAAAGTTGAGAAACAGAAATTCAAGAGAGTTTCTGGTATACTACTCTAGTCTGGGAGGTCAAGAAAGGTCTCTCTGAGGTCCAAGCCAACCCACAAAATTGTGGGAAACAATAAGCTGTTACTGTTTTAAGCCACTAAATTTTGGGGATAGTATGCTATGCAGCAATAGATAACTTTTAAAATATATTTTTTATTAATGTCAGAGAAGAAGGGAAAGGGAAAGAGAGCTAGAAACATCAATGATGAGAGAGAATCAGTGATCAGCTACCTCTTGCAGGCTTCCCCTGAAGATCAAGCCCACAACCCAGGCATGTGCCCTGATTGGGAATTCAACCATGACTTCCTGGTTTAGAGGCCAAGACTCAACTACTGAGCCAAACTGTGTGGGCAGCAATACATAACTTAAAAATGTGTGAACTGTTGATTCTGCAGGCCCTTTATAAACATGAATGCAATGTGAAGATGCTAAACAGAGCAAACCAATCAGAAAAAGACCCTGATGAAGATACTTAATTATTGTTTAGTTTCTTCAGGAATTTAGCATTGCTTCTTCTAATTTCTAGGCATTTGTATTTATTTTACATTACAAGCTGAAGTATTGATTACTCATATTCAATTAAGTTTAACAAATTTTTTGTAAGACTCTCTTATGTACTAACATGGGTAAATAAAAGCTAAACTAGACCCAAGCTCTGACCTCTTAAGAGTTTATATTCAAGGGAAAGAAATACATATACACAAATACTTCCAGTTGAAGAAGAATTTGTTTATGTGATAATCAAATCATGTAAATATTAAGTACGATGGAGGAAAGGGATCATTCATGTGGAATTTCAATAGTTTAAGACAAAAAGCAGAATATTCCAAATGGAAATAAGAACAAGAGCAAAGACAAAGAAGTGGTATATAGTACAAAGTATTTTTCAAAAAATGGCAAGTTTTCCTACAACTGAGAGACCAGGCATGACCTAGCTATTCTGGTCTGAATGAATCAATCTCTGGGTAAGCCCTATTATGTTTATCACATGGAGCATGAAAGATGGTGATTTGAAGGGCCCAAGTTGTAAAATGAGGACCCTGATATCATGTGTTCAAACAGATAATCTATAAATGTATCATGTACATTTTGCTTCTCTTTTACGCTACCTTGCAGGCAACCAGAAACACCATCTGTTCTCCACTTTGCAAAATCCTGCTTCTGTTTTCGGGTTCTTCATTCACTCATTTATTCATTCAGCCATCTTTTATTGGGTACAACCCATTTTCCAGACATTGTTCTAGGTGCTAAAAATACAGTGATGAATCAGGCAGATGAGAGTCCTTCCTTCATGGAGATAAATAGTAAAGAAAGGTAGGAAGTAGATAGGGTGGGTGGTCAGAAAAGGCTTGAGAAAGGCATATTTGACCAGAGACCTATTGAAGTGAGAAAGCTAACCATGGGACTATCTGGGGAAGGAGCATTCCAGGCAGAGGAAGAAACTAGTGCAAAGATATTGAAACACCTGCATATGCAAAGATGGCGGTAGAAAAGGAGATGAAGCAGGAACCCAGGTCACACAGGTAATGTCCTATATCTTGGATTTTATGTTGTAAAGTATAATGAAAAACCCATCTCCTTATACCCTTTCCCAGCCCTGACCCAGCCCCAATAGCTTCTACTGATCATTTCTTATACACATATCACCTGTATTTTTATTTTCCACTCAGTCTACATTCCATTCCATGAATTTCTATTCATCTTTTAAGCACCAGTCCTATTTCCTCAACTATGTCTCAAGATATAGGGCAAGAACTCTGTCTTACTGTCTTTTGCATTCCCAGGTTCTGGTGCTCAATAAATCTTTTGTAAGGTGAAAATGGTGATGCAATCCCTTTGAGTCCTTTCCAGCTGTGAGATCTGATTCTTTAGAGCTCTTTTGACAAATTAGTTTGCGCAATGACTTCAGAGGACTGACATCTTTCTTGATATTTTGAGATTACACTCATGTACTTTTAGAGTTTCCATTTTCACATGACTGTGATTAATTACATCAGAGTTTTTGCTTAAATGATGGTTGTGCCACTTGGAATGGTGTCCCCTTACACGAAACTAAATATTAGTATCTGTACGTTAAGCCCCTTGAACCTCAGGAAGGGCATAAATTACTATTAAATAAGTGCTATCCTGATATTATCCCACTGTCAATCAATAAAGATGGCCTCAAATTATTTGCTGCTTCTCCCAATGAAATATGGAGAACAATTCCCCTCCTCTGAATCTGGGCTAATCATAATAAGTTATTTGAGAAATGGGGTTCTTGAACTTATGAAGCTATATCATAAGAAGCCTTGAGCCTTAAGGTTTCCACCCACACCTTCTGGGAATGGTCCCTCTAGATACCCACTTGTCATGCTGTGAGTAATAAAAGCACAAATGGAGAGATCACCTGTCAGTCAGTGCTCAGGCCAAGAGGCCCAGCTGAGCACCTTCCCAAGAGCCAGCACCAACTGTCAGCCATCTCAGCCCAGGTATCGGATATATGGGTAAAGAAGCAATCTTAGAAGTGGCTCATCAAGCCCCAACTGCCTCAGCTGTGGATTAGAGACAACCCACCCAGTTCACCCTTTCCAGAATTCCTATCCCAATAAAATCATGAGCAAAATGAAAGTTATTTTAATCCACCAAGTTCTGCATAAAAGGGTTGTGGGTTTGGGGTTTGCTTCTTTGTTTTTTAGAGTGTAGAGAAGAAACAAGAGATACAGATTCAGGGTGGTGGTAAGGCAATAAGAAGAGTAAGAAGCCAGGAAAATTCCTTGGCAAGTGGAATGGGGAAACTGAATAGGCAGCTAATTCAAACTGGCCTCATCTATCACCTTGAACCACCTGCCTCCTTCTCCCTTGCAGGACCACTCCCTTAAGCATTGAGCCCTCAGGACACTGAGGTTCTGATCAGCATCAAATAATCTTAGGAACAAAGCCTCGGGTCTACTGACCACAGAAATAGAGATTTGACCATGCTAGAGATAAAATCTAGGTCTCAGTTGTATTTTAGCTCCAGGCCTAGAAAAGCAACAAGACAAAATGAAGCAAGGCAATGGATGGCATCAGGACCAGATGCAATGACCAATGATCCTAGCACTGACCAATCAGTAGAGACCACCACCCTGATCCATTTTGATGAATCAGCATATTAAAGGACACACTTGGACAACTGATGAATATTCTATTGAGGTCCTCCCCGTAGACCTCCCCTAAAGTTCCCCCCTTTAGAAAATATATAAAAACCCTTAAGACAAAGGACCCAATGCATACCCAAACCTTCCTTCTTCAGGCATATATCTTTGCTTTCTTTCTCCCAAGCTCTAAGAACCCTTCTTAAGCCTCTATACCTTGTTTCTTGAGTTCACCCAGGCCAACCGGCTCACTTCTTCTGCCTCTATAACTTACTTTCTAGAAAACCAAAGCAGCTCTCTGAGCAGCTCCCTTGAATTTTCTCTTTGAATGTCACGCTAAATAAACCTTTCCTTGTGTTAGAGTTCTTGGCTCTGAATTCTTTCTTTGCTAAACTCAAGAACCGAGGTTGCTACAAAGAGGTTCAACATTGCTGCTAACATCAGGACAATGTGAACAAGGCACTAAGAAGTCTGGAGGCAGGAAGACCCTAAAAAGGCTGAGATACTTCCCTCCCACAAGGGAAACTGCAGAGTTGAGCATCTTCATGCCATGCAGAGACACCATCAAATATCATCTAAGATATAAGATGCTCAGTTTTCCCCAATGCCTATCATTATCAGGCCTACCAGCAGCACCAACCTGAAGCCAATTCAGGATGGCTTTTTTTAGTTAAAGTAAGAAGTGGAATGAAAGTCTCCATCTCAACAAAAATCTGGAGAAATCTGAAAGATATGGGGCAGTTAATAAAGTCAGCCCTGGAAGATGGGAGTTAAAGTGGAATTTTTCTTTCTCCCTAAGCCAGTTTCCTCACACCCAAGGCTCCCTCCCCTACCTATCAAGCCCAAATCCAATGCCTAGACATCAAGATCATCTATCAACTCATTTCCTATCTCTTACCTATCTCTCTTTCTCTCTTTTTAAACACAAGAGCTCATTTGATCCAAACAACCTATTTGTTGTTCTTCCCCTCACAACAAGAACTGAATTTGTAAAAGACAGGCGCGTGATTCAGGAAACAAAATGCCATTGATGGGAATACTGAAGATAAGAAGAGGCCTGAATTTAGCAGGGGGAAAAAAAAATACTCATTCCATTTTCCATAATAGGTTTAACATTCTAGTAAGGCATCCTGGGAAGATATCTCGGAGGAAGTACTCAGCATCTGCTCTGTCTGGACTAGCCTCTTCCCTAGTAATCAATGACTGACTTCCTCAAAAACTCAGTCACCCTAGGAGCATTCTCAACTTTACCCACCTTCCAATTATCAATTCTCATGCTGCTTGCTCTGGTGGAACTCCATTCATTGATAATTCGTATAGCCTGTTGTTAAATGTTCAGAAATTCACATGCATGTCACCCTCTCCTGCCACATAGACTACAAACTCCTTGAAAGACCTTCTACTTCTGATGTGATCCTTTTGGTGCCTTTTAGAGGACACAGCACTTGGTGAACACTCAAAAAAGTGTTATTAACAAATACCTGAGGGGATTAAGAAACCCAATATAGCCACACTTCTGAAAACAGAGAGAAAGAGCACACTGGCTATGTTGGAGAATGGGAAGAAATTCTTACCCTTGCTTGGCATTACCTGTCAGATCTGAGTTTCAGTGATAAATTATTTCCTTCAAAAAAGGTAAAAACAAAGACATGATTGGCTGGGCCAGGGATGGGGTGGGGGAAGAAGGGAGGCATAAAAATACACAAAATATCTAATGGATCGGAACAAAAAGCAAACGCTCATGACTACAAACCTTGCTTAACTTTTTTTGTGGTTAGTACTCAAATGCTAACATTATCTCATTGCCCCAATACTTAAAAATCTTGAGACTAAACCATGAGGAAACTGTAATTAAATCCTCCTGTGAGTATGTGGAGTACAAAGGAATTTCGTCTGCTGGTTTACCTAATCTTTCTCTATAATGGACAATATTAGAAATGAAAGAAAAGGTTCAATGGCCCTGGTATGATAAACCTCTTCTGGCAAAATTAAATTCAAAAGAAATGGCAAAGATAATAACATCCTTTCACAGGGAAAGTCTGCCCTGAAGAAAGGCTTCTCCAGTTTTGACTCTCAAAACAATTTTAGAACTAAGCATTAAGTTTAATCTAGCACTCTGTTAAGCACCAAGAAAAGAAAAGTAAACAAAGTTGATTCCTGTCAGGCAAAGCTATTTTCCAGCCTTTCTCGCTCTTGAGTGGCCAGACTTTCTCTGTAAAAGGCCACACAGTAAATATTTTTAAGGCTCCTTCGGACACAAGGTCTCAACTCTGCTGGTACAGTGTGAAGGCAGCCATAGACAACATGTAAACAAATGAGCACGAATGTATTCCAATAAAACTTTATTTACAGACACTGAAATCTGAATTTCATATAATTTTCACATCATGAAATATTATTCTTTCATTTTGTTTTTGTTTCAACTCTTTAAAAATGAAAAATGAAACATTTTTAACTCACAGGCCCTATAAAAATAGGTAGTGGACTGGATTCCACCCATAAGGAATTGACCTCTGCTCTATATGAAAAGCAAGATGTCAAAGTGGCGAGAAAATAGTCAAAATAACTTTGAAATCATTCCATTTGTTTCTGAAAAGAGAAGTCTACTGTAGAAGAAAGAAGAAGATAAATAAAAAAGGAAGAAGAAATGTCCATGAGATATTAAGAAAAGTAGAGCCTGAGAAAGGAGAAACCCAAGCAACAAGTTGTGAAAGCTGGGGATCAGAGAGGGGGGTGGGCAATAAAAAAATAAACAGGGGCCAAGTATCTAGCATTTGTGGGAAGTAAATGGAATAATAGCTCAGGGGACTGAGCTATAAACCAAAAATGCAGATTCTTGGGGGGAGCCCAGAATCTAACAATCAAGGCTACTATGTGCACAAAATTATTCTCTTAACAAAGTACAGTTCTGGAGTTAGAAGTCTGTTGGGTTGGGGTATGTGCATTCTGGAGAGGGTGATTTTCATTTTGTTTTGTGCAATGTTCCTGGGAATATCAGCTCAAAGGGGCCAATCTTTAATCTTAGAATTTCAATCTCCTCTTTAAAATGATTTGACCCTAGATAATGCTGGGTTTCTGGGGTTCAGATTGCTGTACCCACTCCTATAATTAACCTGTACTTTCACAACTAGAATATTCAGCAATAAGAAAGGCAAGAAACACCTTCCCATGTGAGATTTCATTATTATAACAGTTACTAATAATGCTGACAAAATGAATTAATAACCAGACAGACAGGTTAGAAATTGCCTTAAACAGAGACCAGAACAAATTTTTAAGTATGAATGACTAATGGCTGGCATTCAGCAAACACTAAATAGCAACCAGTAAGAAATGCCCCCAAAAAAATCACTTTCATGGAAAGTTAAGAACTAAGGAGTTATTAACTGCTGGCTATCCAGGAAAAACTGAAAAATAAGGCTGAATCGTGCCTCCCCAAAATTCCTATGTTGAAGCCCTAACCCACCTTGAAATGTGAATGTATTTGGAGATGGTGGTCTTTAAAGCAGTAATTAAGTTAAAATGAGGCCATGAGGGTAGCCCTAACCCAATCTGATTGGTGTCCTCATTAAAGGAGATTAGGACACATGAAGACACACCCATGCAGAGGGATGGCCAAGTGAAAAAACAGAAGGAGGGTGGCTATCTGCAAGCCAAAAAGGCCTCAGAAGAAACCAAACATAATGACACTTTGATCTTGAATTTCCAATCTCCATAACTGTGAGAAAATAAATTGCTGTGGTTTAAGCC
This sequence comes from Antrozous pallidus, assembly GCA_027563665.1. Classification (NCBI taxonomy): domain Eukaryota; kingdom Metazoa; phylum Chordata; class Mammalia; order Chiroptera; family Vespertilionidae; genus Antrozous; species Antrozous pallidus. Next base: position 27,806,016 of record CM050513.1, read on the forward strand.
ACCTAGTCTTATTTATTTTATGATAGTAACCTAACAAACTAATATAAAAAGTTAAGGTGCTTGGAGATTAAAAGAAAGGCAAGGAGAGCAAATAAGGTCACCACTTATTCATTCATTCCACCAACATTTATTGACCCCACTAAATATCTCACAATGTGCTAGGTTCTAAATATATAAAGATAAAAAATTAAGCTCTTGCTCTAAACAAGCTCATAGTCTACTGAAGAACAAAATTCTACCATAAAATGGATGTGCCATAAATAGATACATGCTCTTGGTGCTTTGGAAACACAGGAGTTTTTCAGCCAGCCATGAGGGAGTTATGCAAAGCTTCAAGAAAGAGCCAATATCTGGGCTACATTATTTAAAACAAAACAAACAACAACAACAAAAAACCTGACTTTAGGGGGAAAAATGTTTTTCTGACTATTTGAGTAGGGGAATATATTATTTGAGCTGGGGAAAATAAATTGAGAAGGAGTAGGTTGGATCTGAGAGATGAGGTGTTTTATTTTGGCCAGGTTGAGTTAAGGTACAGAAGACCAAAGTGAAGGTATCTAGTTGGGCTGAAGATAGAGATTTGGAGGCAGTTAGCAATGAGGGGGTCACCAAGCCATGGGTGCAGATGGGTTTTGCCGAAGGAGAATGATGCCAGTGAGAGGATAAGAAGGATTTAACACAACTTGGGAGAATACACGTATTTAAAAGGCCAGCAGATGAGAGAAATAGTAGATGGAGAGACAAGAGGAAAACATGACCAAGGAAGGAGGCAACACCAAGAATGCAAGTGAGAGTGGCAATCTGAAAAATGTCCATGGATATAACCAAAAGTCACTGATGACCTCTGCAAAAACAGCTATAAAGGCAGATCTCAAATGACCACAACTTGAAAAATAAATCACAGTGTTTAGATGGGAGGGCATTCATGAAAAGCCAAGGAAATAAAAATTGCTAGAGTCATCTTCTGAGACTGAGGAGAGGGGAAGAGTCAGAAGACACAGACATAGTTGCATCAAAAGTGGTGGGCACAGTGGGGAGACTTTTATGCTTTCTTTCCAATCCTCTGGGAGCTATCTTAATACAGAGGTGACAGACAGGGGAGAAAAAATGGCACTTATTGACTACCTAGGGAGTAGCAGATAATGTTAAAAATACTACCTACATTTACACAGCACATTACATATTAAAAGATTAATTCACATATCCTCTCATTTATCCTTAATAACTACTCTTGGAGATGAGCAAGAGGCAGCTTTGTTTTATAAATGATGAAATTAAAATTTAAAGAAAGAAAACAAACCCAAAATAACCCACCTGGGAAGATAAAGGTAGAAGCAGAACTTCTACCTTAATCTACAATCATATCTTACAGAGCATTTTCATTGAGCAAATGCTGTGGGGCTCTAGGCTAGATCTCAGCTTCCTCGTCTGAAAAATCTAAACAAAAATAATATCTATCTCACACTATTGATAAATGTAAAGCACTTAAAGGGCCTGTCTTCAAATAAGTGCTCAATTAATATGAGTCATTATTAGCTTAAATTCATAAACAGCATAACCTATACACTAACCTTATTCACCCTGTGTGTCCTGTTCGGTGAATTCGAATAGCTGTCTAAACCAGAAATTAGAGCATCAGCCTAGAATCCGCTTCTCCCTCAGCCCAGAGCTCAGTCAGGTGATGAGTACTTTTAACCCGATGCTTTTCACCCTTTTTATCAATTCTGTCTCCCTAAAAAGATTTTTTGGACATTTTCCCGCTAATTGCACCCCTCCCACTAAATTTTAAAACTATAACATATATGCTTATTTTCTGTAATCCTTCGGAAGGCCACAAACAATTGTAATAGCTAAGATTTTTTTAACACCGCTTCCCCAGAACCAAATTTGGCCCCCATGGGCCCATATCCCCCATTGAGAACTCATATACTAATTCTTCCTCCAAAATCTTTCTCAGTCCCGGTCTCCTTTACTCAGTCCTCAATGTCAATGCCTTGTCATCACAAAGTTTCATCCGAATTATGCCAGCAGCTTCCTAACTGGGTTCCTTGCCTCATTTCCACCAGCTTATCATCCATATGTCATACATAGTAAGCTTTCTAAATGCAAGTCTGTTCATGTCAATCCCTTTCTCAAAATTCATCAGTTGTGCTCCATTTCCTGTTGGACCTTTACATGGCCCACAATGAGCAGTCCTGGGCTGGATCCCCCAGCCTTAGCTGCTGTCATCCCACCCCGTAAGATTTGCAGTGCCCCCATGCCTTGGCACTTTCTGTTACCTCGCCTAGAATGCCCTTCCTCTTTTGCCTTTCTAGTGAGCTCCTACTTACCTTCAACACTCAACCAGAGATATACATATTCTCTTTAAAGCCTTACCCATACTGTCTTCCCACAAGCCAAGTGGAGCTACTACTGTTCCTTTCACATACCTCTCTGTGTCAAAGAGAGGTATATGTCTTCAGTCACATCAAGTGATAATAAGGACAACTAACATTCAGTGAATGCTGAACAGATGCCTTACTCTGTTGTAAGCACTTCAGAGGTATCATCTCATTTATTGTGGAGCACCTTTGAAGGTAGAGATCAGACCTTATTAAGTTCCGCCCTGTTTAACTGGCACATAGTAAATATTAAATAAATGCTTGCAAGAAGCAAAGTTTTGGAGTTTCAGATACTGTGCTCTTCCCAAAGACTATCTGTCACCTCCTCCTACTTCCTACAGTGGTTTATGGCAGCTACCCTGGTAATAAGAAGTGAGGAGGATGGGATATGATTATTCCACCAAAGGTTTTAACAGGTCCTTTGAAATACACTGATTAAGTGAAAAGAGTCATTAGAAATGCCTTTCTAAGTGCAAGGGGGAGGGAGAAATCTAATCTACTATTCAGAACACTTATATTTTTTATAAATATAGTCCATTTGAAGGACATAAATTTATTTTAAAATGGCATAGGTCCTTAATTACCTACAGTCTAACTACTTAGGAAAAATAATAAAGAGAAAAGATTCAGAATCGTAATATTTAAAAGCATACAAATAGGAGACATTGAAAAAAATCGGGTTATGTAATATCTAGCGAAACACTTTGAAATAGAATACTCATTGAAAACTCACAGAAAGATAAACAGAAAAGAAAAAAAAAGCTGAGTGAAAAATATTCCTCATAGTTCCTTAAGAGTCAGTTGGAGAAGGTCGTTTAAGTTCATTGCTCCCCAACCCAACCTTTGCGAACTGAAATAGCAACTAGCCTTGGAAACAGCAACTAGCCTTGGTAATAATTTGAAAAGACTATTCAAGTTGATTCAGGAAGTTTTACTCTCTGGAGAAAAAAAAGAAAAAAAAATATATATATATATCACACATACATATAATCTAAATTTTAGTCTTCATTTGACATCATATAAGAAATTCAATCTTTAAATGTTAGTGTCAAGTAAATAATAACTTTATGAAAATGAGTGGAGAGCTTCAAAAACAGAATTTCCTATGGTAAAAACCCAAATATTACATTTCACTATTCATTTCTTTTAAATCATGATATCTGGGGGCAAACAATTATTAGAGATTTCCATTTTCTTGATATCTTTCTAGGGCCTTTTTTAAAAACAACAAATATGTGTTGCTTTTACATTCAGAAAAATAGAGCTATGTCACTTTTTTAAAAAACATTTTCTATTAAACTAATAATGTTTGTCATTAATTTATATCATTCTCATATATGACAGCAAATTTCCCATTTATGATAAAAATATATTTTTTAAATCACTTCATCTGATAAGTGCTATAAAGCCCCAAAATGATTTGACACTCCCTTCCCCAAGGAAATGTGAGCACTCTATTATCTCTCTTTGAATCTGGACCTTGGGGGCAGCTTAACCAAAAGAATACAGTAAAAGTTAACAGGATGCCATTTTCTGGGCCCAGACCTTAAGAAACTGGCAGCCTCCACTTTCTGTCTCTTGAAACTCAACCTCATACTTTGAGGAAATCCCAGCCACAAGCAGAAAGGCCCAGGTGGGGAACAACCAACAAGCAGCACCAATTTACCACAAACATGAGTGATTTATCTAGGAAATGGATCCTGTGGCTTCCATTAGGTAAGCCACCTCAACTGACACCAGGTAGGGCAGAAATGAGCTTGTCTTTTCTGAGCCCTGCCCAGATTGCACACTCATGAGTAAAATAAATGATTGTTATTTAAAGCCACTAAGTTTAGGAGTAGCTTGTTGTACAACATAAAGATAACTATAATATCGTATTGTATTGTGTTGTGTTGTGTTGTGTTGTGTTGTATTTATTTACCTCTACCTTTCCCCAAGTACAATTTTAATTCATTGAGGGCATGACTATTTTCATATTATCTTTATAGCTGTTCTTTCACTCGTTTAGTAAACATATGAATACTAACATGTATCTGGTACTATGCTAAACAAATTCTGCAGGTACAGAGAGATTACAGTCTAGTTGCAGAGACAAAGAAACAACAATGACAACCATAATCTCAGAGCCTTAGCAGAATAGCCAGAAATGATAGGTAGTCAATAAATGTTGGCTAAATGAATGAATGAATGAGGTTCCCAGAACTACTTTGGGAATTATACACTGTCATCATTTTACAGATGAGGTGCTCCAATTAGTAATGCATTACTTCGAAGCTCTCAGTTCACTCCTCTTCCCCTTCTTGGTGATACTGGGGCTAGACTCTATAAACATTTCTCTTTTGTCAGATGGTTCAGTGTTAGTTTCATCAACAGAGGGACACTGCAGGGCCATAGCGGAAGGAGGGGCTTTTCATTCTGGTTTGGGATGTGTTATGCCCTCTAAAGGGGACAGTCACGGTCAGAGGCATCTGGAAAACTTCATGGTGCTCATTCTCCAGGGAATATCTCTGCCACTCAGCAGGAAGCTTTCTGAGGATCAGCTCAGGTCCATTTACACTCTCTACCAAGTTCTCAATCAACTAGGCTGCTCTCACAGACCAGCTTCACCTTATACCCTCTGGAAAGATTACTGGCCACCAGCAGGCTACAAATTAATGAGGCAGTCAACTCATTTCCAAGAAAGTCTTGGGGTGGGGAGGGGCCTCTTGCAAGCTCTTAGGGCTTTCATCCTTTACTCTCCTTCAGCTCTAGAAAAAAAGCAGCTTCTTGCAATCCTATTTCCATATTGCTTAGAGACCTCATTTACCCCTTTAGTAGTTAACCACAGTTAACTTTTTGCTGGTTAATAATTCATTATGTTAATTTTTTCTTGTTCAAATTATTGTGTGGTTTTTGCCTCATGGATGGATCCTGGCTGGCACATAAAGGAATAAAAGGGCTCAAACAAATATGAGAAGCCTGAAAAAGCACATTTGCCCATAGCACCATCAAATGCCTATTTAAAATGAAAAGAAGTGGAAAGAGATACATATTTAAAGATTCAATAAATAAAAACTGCCATATCAATCCCATTCAAAATCTTTATTTTGTTTAATCCCATTTCTTAGAAAACATTTATCTTCTTTGGTGTTCTTTTTGTTGTTGGTTTTTAATATCCCAACATTCTCCTTCCTTAAAGAACTACCATTTGGTAAGCTCTTTTGGAAAAACACTCAATAGAAATGTTGGCTAACTGTGAGAACCAAGGCAAGAAAGAGTCAGAAAAGAAAGAAGCTATAGCTTGCCCGGGTGACTCTGAGCAGAACCAGGAACTGGTATTAGGGATAGATAGGGTAGCCCAGTGATTAAAAGCAGGGACTAGGGGACCAGACTGTCCATGTTCAAATCTCGGCTCTGCTAATACCTGAGTTATGCCACCTTGGGCAATTTAGCTAATACTTTCATTTTTAAATGCAAATAATTATAATAGTACTTATCTTAAAGACCTACCCTCAAATATGAGGATAAAGTGAGTTTACGTATGTAAAGCCTTTAGTTAGAACCCAATCCAAATTCTCTCCCTAATCTCCTCTCTACTTTAACATCCTCCGTCCATTCCCCTCCCTCCCCCCCATATCTCCTCATTTTGAAAAAGTTTAAGACCTACCTCGCTCTAAACATTGCTCTCTTGTACTTTTCCTACCACCTTTGGCCTTCAACCTGGGCTTTGCTGTAGAACATTCTCCTTCCTTAAAGAGTTATTATTTCTGTTCAGGCTTGCAAGTGTGGAACTGGTTCAATAAAAAAGAATGGGAGTGACGGAGTACAGTGGACACCTTTTACTCAGCTTTCATCTCTTTCTTTTGGAACTGTTCCTTCCCCACTCCCAGAACTTTAAGTATTCTTCAAAGTTGTGGTCTACCCAGTATACAGTGGAAAAATCCCTATATTTGCTTATGTTATCAAGAAGTCTATGCTTGCCCTAGCTGGTTTGGCTCAGTGGATAGAGTGTGGGCCTGTGCACTGAAGGGTCCCGGGTTCGATTCTAGTCAAGGGCACATGCCTGGGTTGCAGACTCCATCCCCAGTGGAAGGCATGCAGAAGGCAGCCAATCAATGATTCTCTCTCATCACTGATGTTTACATCTCTCTCTCCCTCTCCCTTCCTCCTCTGAAATCAATAAAAATATATTTTTTAAAAGAAAAAAAAAAGTCTATGCTTAAACCAAAGAGCCCATATACAAGCTAGCGGACTGACTTAACATTCCTTAGTTTCCTATCTGTAAACTGGGGGCTCTCAGATCTCTTCAGCTCTAGCCTTCTGCAATTCTAACAATAGGACAAGTCCCAGCAGATGTGTTCTGCTTGCTCTGGAATTCTCTGTAACAACTTCACCATTATCATTCAGCACATGTATACCTTACACACAAATGGTGGAATTGATAGATGTTATTAAAGCCTTCTATTTAGGTATAAAACCTCAAGCCTCCTGCTTGCCACTTAGTACAGCTCAGCGATATTATTTTGGTAACAGTGTCACCAGCCTCTTTGCTGTGGTGCTGAGCATAAATAGAACATGAACATTTCCAGGAATTGTCAACTTGGAACTTCTTATAAGGAGTTAAGATTTCTTTTATAACATTAACAAAAAATAAAGCCTAAGACCAAAACCTGCCCCAAACTTCTAGAGGTTATATTTCCTTCTCAATTAAAATTTACTGTTTGGAAAAGTACAGTACTCTTTTTTTTTCTCTGGGGGCAAAAGTCCTCCAAAGAATCATATGCCGCTCAAACTAAAGAACAAGTATAAACACAGCTGCCTATTAAAATTAAGCAAAAGCAAACATTCCTGCAGCTAGCTATAACAACAGCCTGCAAGTCTGAACTGCACCCATAAAAAAAGAGAAAGCTACCTTGCTAAGTGTATGATTAAACTCTGAGGCTGCACCACCAGAAAATCTGGTTATTGGAACTGCCTGCCGTTGATAGCAGGATTTAAGAGCTGTAAAAGTGGGACCCAACTCCAAATATCAGGAGAGCCGACACAATGTCTGTCTCCTGGTCACAGCCAAGAAAATTTAGTCTTTTTTTTACTTTCAAGGTATCAAGATGGGATAGGAGCAACCCGGGGGCTCTGCTTCTTGACCCCATATGGCCTCACATTAGACCTTTCTAGCCAAACATATACACACACACACAGAGAGAGAGAGAGAGAGAGAGAGAGAGAGAGAGAGAGAGAGAGAGAGAGAGAGAGAGAGAGAGAGAGATGTTATTAGAAATAACATCTCTAAATAGAAGGCTTTAATAACATCCACACCACCCTGAACGGGCCCGATCTCGTCTGATCTCGGAAGCTAAGCAGGGTCGGGCCTGGTTAGTACTTGGATGGGAGAGAGATAAGATGGGGGAGAGGTACCAACCAGGACTTAGTCTCCTGACAATAGGCAAGAAAGAGAAAGACAGAAAAGCCCCTAGTGCTGGGCATCTGGGAGAGACTTGAGTAGGAGAGGGCCTGGCGCTGATAAATGTTAGACTCTGGTGCAGCCACAAGTAATCAGAATTAGGAAGGAAAGAAAAACTAATTTGAGAATTTTGTTTTTCTAGGCTATGAATTATCAGGCTTTGACATTTAAGTGCCTGGATTCCACACTGTATGACCTTGAGCAAATGACTTAACATCTTTGTACCTCCATCTTCTTCATCTATGCGATAAGGGTAACTATCAGGATTAGATAAATTAAGAAACGCCAAGGGCCTGGAACAGTGCCTGACACAGAGTAAGTATTTTACTGATATTATTTGAGGTTCTTTGTGGAACACAGAAAAGATTCAAATTCATTTTTATTTACAAACAGATTGTCTGACCAACCCACAGACAGAGAGATGAAGCCAGTCCTAGTCTTCCCCGCTGGCCATTTGTCTCTCATATATCCTTAAGCATCTTCAGCTCACTTTGTATCTGAGAGCAGCATCCACCACATTCTCCACTGGCAGTTTCCATCTCCATTTGGACATAGCTTGATCTACAGAGCACAGAGTATTGTGGGTGGTTTTTTTAATTTCCAAACAATGCAAAGAAGCAATGAAAATAATTCCCCAAATCCAAATTCACAGCTAATTCAAACCCTCTGATCAAATTTGTTCTATGTATGAATGTATTTCTCTAGAGTTCTAATGCATTTTAAGGTTGATGTCAGAGTGACACCTATATGGGGTCTAAAAATCCTGGAATATTCTTAAGCGACAATGTTCAAGATATTCAGGGAATTGAAAACATCTGTTATTATAGATGTAAGACAAAACTCTATAGCCTTCTACATCTCCATTCCTACTACCCTTCCTCCTCCTCCCCTGCAAAACAGCTGTGGGAGGCCCATACTTAGGGAGCAATAAGGAGAGAGAAGCCATGCACCTAATGAGCTGGTCAGAAAACAAGAAGCGTTCCTTTAAAATAACCTATTAGGGCATTTGTGCATGGGCATGGGTATATGTGCACGTGGTATGTGTATGTGTGTGTATATATATATATATATATATATATATATATATATACCACTACCCATACCCACCTCCACATATTTTGGCATGAATTGACATGGATAAAGTCTGGGGATCAGTAGCTTTTTAAAAGCCAAAGTTGACGCTCAATCAACCTCTTATGGTCAGTAAGATGACTGATGTAGCCCAATGACCCATACAGACACAGAGGAGAAAAAAAGTCACAGTGGTAATTTCTAAGAGAAAAGAACAATAAATCCACTTTTTAAAGTGAGCTAGACGCATCCCTGCCGGGGAGAGAACTGTCACATGGTTTGCTATTCCTAGAAAGAGCTGCAATTAGCTGCCAACAGATGCATTATTTCATCAGTCCCATAAATACTCAATAAAATTCTTCCTTTATGTCAGCCTTGAAGGGGGAAGTGGGTCAGGGGACAGGGAATCTTGGTGAAATGCAGTACTGAACTATCAAAATTTTCTTTTAAATAATTAAAATTATCATTAATTAAAATGCTAATTTTAATTATTTAAATATTTTAGTAAAGTCTTATTCCAAAATACCTCTAAAAGCCCTTGAAATTTTTCTTCTTAAAAGTAAAACAAACCATTAACACAATTCTTTACAAAGCTAATTTCAACTATTAACACTACAGCATATACAAATTCCATTTCAAACCCAGTGGGGAGCCAAGATTGCACAACAGAAAAGGTCGTAAATCAAGAGTGGAGAGGCCTGGATTCCAGTGCTGGCAACAAGTAAGTAGCTATGTGATCATGGCTAAGTACTGACACTATCTCCCCAGGACTTGGTTTTCTCAGAAAACTTAGATGAACTGTAAGTCCCTCCCAGTCTAAAAGTCTGGAATACCAGGATATGTCTTCATCTTGCTGACTTTGTTATAATAGCAAATTAATGTGTTTACAATTTAGGCAGCCTAAAATTAAGTCATTCTGGCAATTCTCCTAATAAATTTAACCTGTTCCCAGCCATTATACATAAACTGAATGAGCAAACAGTAAAAAAATAAAAATAAAATAACCCTTGAATATAGCCATCTCTTGTATCTGAGCTAGAGCTAGAGTCTTCATTTCCCCAACTATGCCATCCAGGCAATGGTTCCTGCCCCAAACTCCAGTCATTCATTTTCAGTGAGATATAGATGAAAAGCAGTTTCATGTTTTAGGCATAATTTCACACCAGTATTATTTTCTCAATATTTTTCTTTAACTTAATTAAAAGTAGTGTGGGTTTCTTTAATATGTTTTTATTGATTTGAGAGAGAAAGGGAAAGGAAGAAGAAGAGAAACATGGGGAGAGGGAAAGATAAGAGAAACATCGATGTGAGAGAGAAACATCAATAAGTTGCCTCCCGTACACACCCCAACCAGGAAGCAAATCCCCAACGTGGGTAAGCGCCCTGACAAGGAATCAAACCCAAGACTGTTAGGTGCATGGGCTGATGCAAACTGAGCCAAAACAGCCAGGACAAAGCAATGTGTTTTTTAAAGGAACTGCATAAATAGAAAACAGTTCTACTTGCCACAAATGGAAGAAAAATGTTAAATGAATATAAGAGGGAAAAAAAGCAAAACAATTACATTTGAGCTAAACACTGCTGTCCAAAGAAGGCTTTAAGCAGGAGGACCTTTTTTTCTATTAAAAAGAAAGCTGGCAAGTATCAAGCGAAATGTTTCGAAACACTTGTACCAAACAGAGGCTTTCACCTGCCTTTCAATATTGAAAAAGAAAATGAATTTCTCACCATGTGATTCGATCCCATTCCACCTATCATTGAAAATCATTTTAAAAGCTACCAAGACCATGGCTCTGCGCACATCTTACATTTTGGGAAGCACAGCAACAAATGGTTGCAACTGCACTGATGCTGACATGTGCTATGATTCACCTCCAGGAGGAAGGTTCTTATCCCAGAGGGGCCTGGCCTCCAGCCACACTGTCACCTGGGGCTCCCACTATCTGAACTGCTCTTCTTCCTGTATCCTCTCTGTGGCAGAATTTAGGCCTCTGCTGAACATCCCTTCATCTGAAAGGCTTTCTCTGACCACACCTAATGATATGCTAAGCCCTTCCTTACCACACACATACTGTTTTTCTTCACAGGCTATCTATCATCACCTGATGTACAGCCATGTGCTGCTTAATGACAGGATACATTCTGAGAAAAGGGTTGTGGTGATTTTGTCATTTCATGAACATCAGAGTGCACCTACACAAACCTAGATGGCATAGCTGACTACGCAAGTAGGCTACGCAGTACAGCCTATTTCTCCCAGGCTACAAACCTGTACAGCGTGTTATTGTACAAACAACATGAGATTTAATCAAGTACAAGAGAAAATTATGCAATCAAGAGATGTGGTAAACATGAGGTGCATGAACCTGCTGACAGCGTAACGCAGCACACTATCGCACAGCACAATTTTTTTACTAAGTAGAAAGATTACAAGCTAAAAGAATGAGAAAAAATACAGTATGATAAATATATAAATCAGTAAAATAGTTACTTATTATCAAGTGTTGTGTACTGTACATAATTATAAGTGCTATCCTTTTATAGAACAGGCAGCAATAGGTTGACACCAGCATCACAACTAACACCTGAATAATGTGTTGCTCTATGAATTATGACAGCTATAACATCACTGGCAATAGGAATTTTTCAGCTCCTTCATAAGCTTATGAAACCACCATCGTAAATGCAATCAGCCATTGATCAAAAGGTTGTTAAGTGACATGTGACTGTATTATTTACTCATTTGCTTGCTCTCTGTCTCCATTGGACTGTAGAGTATAGTGAGCTCATAAGAATAGGGGCTTTGTTCATTATAATATCCCTAGCACCTAATGTCTGGCACATGATCAATATTCATGATTTGATGAACGAACAAATGAATCCTCTTAGTTGATCCAGAGGTCCTTCATGTGTCTTTTTTTACCTAGTACCTGGCACCTCACTGATGCTCAGGAAGACGAGATAATCATGCCAAGGGTACATAGAAATCTGTAGACTTTGCCCTTACCACAAGGAGGGGTCTTGCTGTGGATGTTCACTCTAGTACACACAATGCTATGAAGTAAACTCTACTCAGCTCAGAAGTACTTGATAGACCACAAGCTACATAAACTGGGATCAACACTGAACTTATGCAGAGTTATGGTCAAGACATGGTATGACTGGAAAATCCCAGGCTAGAAATCTCTCTAATAAACCTATAACAATGCCTACAATTTTTGCCATTATTGCTCAGTAACTTCAGCTGCATCCAAGGATATATGTGAGAGCCCGAGTGCATCTGGAGACAGCGACAGGTAGAGCTATCTACACACGATCGGGCAATGTCAGCTCCAGAACAGGCTGAGCCCTGGAGCTGGTAAGTGGAAGAAAAACAGGCCAGCCCTGCATCTTGTTCCAGTGAGGGCAGCCAAGGAGTCTGGGGCACAGGGTCCATGGCAAGGACCAGCTCAAGCTCAGGCAAGGTTGAAGCAAATGTCAACCCAGGTCAGCCACTCCAACAGGCTAAAGATATGAGGCATCTGATGCTAACACAGGAGGCAGAGAGCTGTGTTCCAAGATATTCTTGCCAATGGCTAAGAAAGCGTGAAGCAGGAATCTAGCTTAGAGAGGAGGAAAATAACTCCCAAGCCTTAAAGGAAGACTGGGGTAAAGGCAGTGTTGCCAGGCTGACCGTTACATAAGAATCATGACAGAAACCCAGTCCCACAGCCAGGACCGACACAATGGAACAGGAAGTCCTGGGGCCCAGAAGTCACGCCTGCTATCACTTAGGCTAAGTCCTACCAACAAGTGAGACTGGGGCTGCCCGTAAACCTCCCTGATAGACCCAAATTAGCTCAGGTACTAGAGAGAGGCTGCAGTGCAGACAGAGCCCATGAGTAGTGGGAAGGTAGACAGGCAGGCCCACGCTGCCCTCACCCAAATTCAGCATTACACTCATCTCCCAAACGGCCTAAGAGGAGCCCAGAGAGGACTTTCAGCTGATCTAGTGTCTACTGGCCAGTAAGGGATACACTGTCAAGTGTTCCTCCCACCGTGCCAAGCTGGATTACGTCATTTTATTGCCAGAATTCCTCTTATAAAATATAAGAGTCCTTATAGGGTGAGAAAAACACAGTATCAATTTTCTATTAACATCTTAGAGTTTTATTAACAGAGATAGGGAGACCAGTCATCTAGGCAGATTCTGAATCAAAGGTTTAATTCCAGAACATAAATAAAAAGAACTAAGTAAGATCAATCACCAAATAAGGCCTTTGAGGCAGCTCAAAATTTACAAGTGAAATACAAAATTCAACTAACAAAGGGGAAACCAAGAATCCCTGAGAAGACCAAAACAAGAAAATTTTTTAGTAAAAATAAAATCAGCTCATTGTTAGAGAAAGACCCACCTCTTGACCAAAGAGAAAACCATCATTTTTTATACAAATTAATTAATAATTACAAAAATTATTATAAAAGGTCATAAGATGGTGATTTATATACATAGATATACAAGCACCACATTTTTCTGCAGCCTAGTTCTTCAAAATTCAAAATGGATTTACAAAAATTTAAATGGGCTATTTAAAAACTTATTAAAATTCCTCTATTACAACACTGAAGAAACACTGAGGTCCTGGGAAATAGGCCTGTGGGTTCATTCACATTTTTATAGGGACATTAAATTGAAGGCACTTTTTTCTAAGACTTAAAAAAGATTTCAATGAAGTCCCAACTTAATTTTAGTATTAAAATACTGCCATCAAATTAATTAATTTAAACACAAAGCTAAAGGCCTCAAAAAGAGGAGATTGTTAACTAACAACTCCTTTAAAATAATGTCATTTCCTCCATCCCTTACATATACATATAAAATTATGGCATAGTGAATTTTCTATAATGTATGTAGATTTAAAAAGTGACTATAAAAGGAAAACCTACAAAGTGAAAAAGAAAACTATAGACTCCAAATTCAGGGTTCCTCAGTGAGCAGGGTTTGAGGATCAGCTAGGGCTGGGGGAGGAGCACCCGTTCTCAAAGGCAATGGTAGTATCTTTTTTTTCACAGTGATGTGGAGAAAGATGTTCACCATTATTCTTCATACCTTATTTATATTTTGTAATCCTACTTAAAATGTTGAATAATTAATAGTAACTATTTAGAACGTGAGTTTATGTAATTGTCACTGTAGACAGTATACAGTGGCATATGTAAATCAAACTCTCTTCAGAATATTTTTTTCAATAGTAGTGTGACTCAACAAGAGTACTTAATGTGTGCAGTAGCCGACCTATCATCACCTTTGACCACTTCCACATAATTAACAAACTAACATTATTTTTCTAAACTTCAACACAAATACACTAGATTTTTCCCACTCTACACTGTTTCGTTCTGTTTACTTCACACACACACACACACACACACACACAATTTTCCCCTCAACCTCTCTGTAACTTTCACCATTTGTTTTTTAAAAATCTTAATTTTTTTCTTGTTCTCTGAATGAATCTGAAGAAATGACAATGAGGTCATACCTCTATTAAAAATATACAGCAGTACTATTTACATCATCCAAAACGATTATAAAATTAAAGTAAATATTTTGGTTGGAAGAGACTTTCAGTTTGCCTGTTTTGCTGTTTTCAGCTCTGAGTTACCAAAAGGAACTTCTAAGTCAAATACCAGGAAAAGACACTGGGTACCCTAATATTTTTTTAACTTCTCCCAATCTTATATTATTTTTATTCTACTTTCAATATAGCGATAGAAATGTCTTAGATACTTTAATTAGGTTTTGTACCTGAAGTATTTAATTTGGTAAAGACAATCTAACCTGAGAAATTCTGTGGTCTTTAAAGGCCAGCTATTTTCAAAAAGCATAAAATATACATTTGCCTGTCATTATGCAAGGAAAATGAAAATATTTTTTATACTGGAATTTTACTAGGCCTTCCCCAGTTAACTGGTTATCTCATGATGATCAGATATTCAGACACATGTCATTAATAAAAATAGAAAAATTAATCATACATTTTGACTAAATGTGGTCTGGAAAAATCATTCAAAATATGAGATTCATAAGGCAAACACAATAAAAGTGGTCTTTTATTACTCATGTTTGCTTTTTAGCCAGATATACTGATATTTTAAAAACAATAATAACAAAGTCTAGGGACCACTGAGTTGGACAAATTCTAACTATTACTGCTACTGAAAACTCCAGAAAATGATTTCCTAACTGTTAAAAATTTACAAGTCAACTTTAAAAAAAATTTTTTTTTGGCAGTTCAGTTCTCTGCTCCTCAATTTTTGTAAAAAGCATAAATCAGGGGAGCTGTTAAGAGAAACAAGTATTTCCTATCACATCTTCTTCCTGCTATAAGCCGGGTTAATGGCAGTAGGACGATTTCTATTTTCCATAGCTCCCAACTTTCTTAAAAAACAAAATGAGACCCTGCACTAACTACTACCCTTACAAGTTAAATACTCTGGGTGTCTGAACAAAACTGCAAAGGATGACTTTAAATCAATAACCTTTAAAAACAAATTAAGCCAGCCTTCCAAACAATCCCTTCTTGGCCATGCAGGAGGGGCCAGGAACAGGTGCAAGGCATGCCTTCCTAGAGGCTGCCTCCTCCTTCAGGAATCTGACCTTTTCCAAAGGCAGGGCTGGCACCCCGTGAGCAGTTATCAGGAGGCCGAACGCTGCTCTCCCATCTGCACTTTCCAAACGGCTCCTGATGCCAAGGGCCGAGATATGACCTGGCTCTCAGATGAGAACATGTCTCCCAAGTGACTTGCCAAGTTTCCCTGGAAGCATTTCTAAGTATATTCTCTGAGCTCTCTCCTCACCCTCTCAATCATAGTTCATTCTTCCTTCCTTCCCAGTGCTTCCTAATGCCACCTCTTCATCCCATCCTTGTAACGCCATGTCTTCATTCCAAACTCCTTACCCACTTTCGGGAACTGCTGATCCCCTCCTAGCCTAAAACGTCAACTTCAAATCCAAAGGCCCAACAAATTTGGGAGCTGGTTTGAAGTTATCTTGTTGATGCCTACCTGCAGGCAGCTCGGTTATGGCTTCTTCTCTTGCCTTCTCCAGCTTCTCCCTGACCCAGGGAAATTCCTGCAGGGAATCGAGGAATGCATCAAATGCTTTAGGACCTCTGGAAGGCAGGATATCCAGCAGCAGCATTGTTTTCCGGAGGCCTGTGGTTTGGGCTTTGATTTCTTGAACATGGTTTTCCGTCAAGACCCCTTCCTGGTAAAGATACTGAAGAACCAGTCCCTCCACCAGAACCTCCGCACCCAGCTCCAGGCGGAGGGAGCGAAGCACTTGCTTGTCTCTAGCCTCCATTGCCTCCTGGAAAGAGACAAAACTGAAGTTCAGATGACAGCATTGATGGCCCTGAAAGCTACCGCCCTTGCAGTAGAAGCTCCTTAAGGAAATGGCCATCCTTTGAACCCTACCCGACTGCCAGACCACGGTGTTTAACCCAGGGCTGTGTTAATTAATTAACCTCATTAATTTCAAGTGTTTCTGAAAATAATTAGCAACATTGAACATGAATCATCTGTTCTGTTCTTGCTTCCCACACAAGGGGTCAATGCCTTCACCTATTAAGAGATTTTGGGGGGAGTGGGGGTCAGAGACCCTGCTAAAAAGCAACTTTTATTCGAGTATTGCAGAGCGTCGTTTCATTAACATCGTTGAGAAGAAATGGTGGCGAGTTTTTTTTTTTAACATTGCCCCCACCGCTGCAGAAACTGCCCATGAGCCTGCAGGTGCCCTTCGCCACAACCTGATCCGCCAGGGGCGTGGCGACCAGACCCCAGCAGGGTCCCCTACGGTGAAGGACCTCTTACCCCAGGAGAAAGGGCTTGTACCCCAAACGCTTCAAGAGGAACATTTAAGTGTTTGTGTCCAGTCTGCGGTAAAACTTATATGTAGCCAGAGATTCCATCCCTTCCCTCAAAGAGTTCGGAGTCGCCATCGCGACCCTGCACGCCCGGCCTGGCTGCAGCCACGCGCGGGTGGAAGGCACACAGCCCAGAGCCTGCAGCAGCGCGCGGGGCGGGGGTGTGAGCGGCGGGGGCGCCGCCGGCGGGAACCGGTCCCACCCGGGCGCTGGCGGGTGAGGGGCGTGCGCTTCCGCCGCCGGCCGGCGGGGCGTCTTTCCCGCCCGTTTCAGCCGCTGGCGCCCGCGGCATCACGAACATGGGCTACCTGAGCCGCTAAGAAGAGAGGGCGCGGAATGACCTTCAGAGCGGGGCCCGGGCACCCCCGTCGCCGCCCTCACCGGAGGCCCCGGGCCGCAGCGCGGGCCCCGGAGGAAAGAGGGATACGGGCTCCTGGTTTCCTGTTACTTACGTCTGAGAACACGTATCTTAAAAACTAAATAAATAAAACTGCGACCGGAATCCAGACTGTCAGGGAACCTGTATCACAGGCACCATCTTTATTGAAGGCGAAAGCCGAGACCGGGAAGCGTCGTCGCCATTTTTGTTGAGGGCACACACAGGAAGTGCTGCGGCCCTCTTTATGGCGGGCCCAAGTGCCGGGCTGACGTCTAGTCCGCCATGTTTGTGTGGGTAAATAGCCGCTTAGAGGGGTTATCGAAGAACAAAATAATCGGATAATTGCGTTTTTGACACAGCACTACACTTCAGCCTTGCACACCAGTGAAGTAATAGGTTTCATAAGTCATTTTTATCAGCGAGGCTCTCTATTTAAAATTGCAACATCTATCTCCTGCACTCCCATCCCCTTTACCAACTTAATTTTTATCTGTAGCACTCAAACATCTTACTGAAACTTATACTTAATCATTTGTTTATCATCTGTTTCGCTTCAGATAAAATGCAAGGACATTTCTTCATGTCACAGGGTTCCTGCCCATAAAGCATTTACAGGTCAATCAATCAGGAGTCAGTGCAATAAACAGCTTACTACACTAGACAGAAGGGGATTTGTCTGGGCAATCTGGGGACATTCACAATCATTGGAAAGGCTGGATAAGGCCTAGCATCCAAGCATATCTCCCTAAATAACACTGACAAACTGGCTCCTGGCACAATCAGAAAGATAAAATGAGGAACCTATTACCCCATAGTTCCAGTCTTCTAACACTGACACAGAGTAAGTGACTGCTGCAGAAAAACCAAGGTCTCCACAGCTGTGTTTGCCAGAAGCATCAGAACAGAATCTGTACATCTTAGTTTTGATGTATGCAATTCACATGCAGAACATTAGCCAATAAAGGTGTCTGGGACATGTAGGTTGTTTTCCAGCTTCTGAAGCACCGAAAGTTATGCTAAAAAGAGAGAGGGGCTGACACTGGGGGCAGATCTGCAGGTCTCACCACATTTTAGATTTGGAAACCAAGACAAATGCATGATCCAAATATAAAGAAATAAAAGAATGTCAAATAGAGGGTCATTCTTCAAATTACTTTATGAAACGAGGCAGTCATTCAATAAATACATTTATTGATTCACTTTCAATAAATCGGATGGTATATACAGAAAGTTGTATGTACTGCTAAAACTTGGTTGACGGTATCAAAAAGAAACCCTTGTCAAAACCGGTTTGGCTCAGTGGATAGAGCATCGGCCTGCGGATTGAGGGGTCCTGGTTCGATTCTGGTCAGAGGCATGTACCTTGGTTTCGGCCACATCCCCGGTAAAAGGTGTGCAGGAGGCAGCTGGTCGATGTTTCTCTCTCAACGATGTTTCTAGCTTTCTGACCCTCTCCCTTTCTCTCTGTAAAAAATCAATAAAATATTTTTATAATGAAACCCTTAACTATCATTATTTCCATAGAGGTTTTCACAACCAACACCTCTAGTAGAAGATGAAAATCTCTTTGTAAGCAAATTAACGGAGAGCAATTTCTAAATCTCACTCCTCAAAACCTCCTAACTTTTGTAACCACATTAGAGTATTATACCAGTCTATCATTTCACTGTATCATTAGTGACAATATTTTTACATTGGTGGCAGGTATTAGTTTTATAACTAGCATTTTACATATGTGAAGAATGTGGAGTCAAAGTGGCCAAGTGTCTTAGCCAAAATCTCCCAGCTAATATATAGCAAAACCTGAACTCTAACCAGTTCTCTCTGGTTTTATGCTCTGTCCTGAACACATTACACCACACAGCCTTGTAGGTGAAGGCTCTGTTGTTCTAATGACAGCTCAAAATATTGACAGGTCATTCCGGTGCCACTTCCCACTCTTGATACTCTTAAGTTCCAGGTACTCTCTTAACCCCTTCCCTCTTCTTTTGTTCTGGAATTGCTGTCCTTTTCTTGGGCAAAATTTCCTTTGTGTGTGGATAGGCATTAGCAACATTCTCTGTCTTCATTCAGGTAAAGTACAGACCTCTTGTAATACTCCCAATAGCTAAGGTTACTGGTTTTGGAGGGAGAAAAAGCATGTGTTTTTTCCAACTGCAAAGTAAACTTTGGTAATTTTCAAACATATAGTAAAATTAAAACAAATAGCACAGATGCACTCATATAAAAACTACCTAGCTTAAAACACTTCTTGATGACTTACTTCACTTGGAAAGGCTTTAGAAATCCTGATAACTAGAAAGAGACATTGATGATGACATCCAAGAGAAGACAAAGTGCCAACAATGAGTTCCATGAGAATTCACAGAACAGAAGAAAAGAGAATAAGAGACAACCTGAGAAGAATTAGTGCAGGAGCTAAGGGGCATGGAGTCCTATGGTAAATAACCTGAGAGGTTAGAATTAAAGATCTGGATTAAGTTCATAAGGTGAAGTCCTTGGCCATCAAAATCCTCTTCCTATGGAAAATTTAAATGAGCATTCATGCTGCTTCCTAAGCAACCAGACTAGCTCTCTGATTAGCCAGCTGCCATCAATCAACCTATTGGGAGGACCACTGCCCATTCTAGTATACAGTGATACTTCTGAGCATCAACTAATGGTTCACCTTCACTTACATAAATATCTAAGGCCAGCAGGCCCAGAAGGAATCCACAATAGATCAAAATCTCTATCACAGGTGGTTACTCCTCCACTCTGTTCAGTCCCTCTCTGTCAATGGAACTTTGAACGCATAGAGGATTAAGCACCTGTTGTTGCCCACTGATAACCCATTTTCAGGAAGGACAGACATTTCCATTTTTCTCTCTCCCCTACCATGTTTACTTGCATCAAGATATAACCATTGCAAGATTGTAGAAGAAAGTGTCAAAAAGCTAGAAGAGCAAGTGTAATATTTTTCTCTCTTTCAGTTTGGTCTTTGGCTTTGCAACCTTCAAAACAAAACCCAAAGGAATTGGATTTTTTTTGTTTCTTCCTGCTTCAGAGATGTGAAAATTAAGCCTTGGAGAAAAACACATTCATTTTAAGAATACTAGAAACAGATACAGAAATAGGTTATGAATTAAGTCACAAAGAAAATTCAGTAGATTCAAAAAAATCAACAGAATACAAACTATGTACTCTACCATTTTACAATGAAATGGGAAATTTTAACAAAAGGAAAGCTTTCACAAATTCCATAAGTTTGGAAACTAAATAAATCAGCTCTTAAATTCTTGAGAGAGAGAAGAAGAAAGTCACACATTTCTACTGGTACATCCATACAGAAAATAATATGGAGATTACTCAAAAAATTAAAAATAGAATTATTGCCCTAACTGGTTTGCCTCAGTGGATAGAGGTCAGACTTCAGACTGAAGGGTCCCAGATTCAATTCTGATCAAGGGCATGTACCTTGGTTGTGGACACATCCCCAGTTGTGCAAGAGGCAGCTGATCAATTTTTCCCTCTCATCAATGTTTCTAACTTTTTATCTCTCTCCCTTCCTCTCTATAAAAAATTAATAGAATACATTTTTAAATAATAAATAAATAAAATAGAATTATCAAATGACCCAGTAATCCCATGTCTGGGTGTAGATTGAAAGGAAATTAAATCAGTATCTCAAAGAGCTATCTGCACTGCCATGTTCATTGACACATTATACACAACACTGCAACCTAAGTGTCCATCAATGGATGAATGGCTAGATTGTATATATAAAATTCAACCTTAAAAAGAAAAGGAAAGCACACTTTGCCAAAATTCAGAACTTAGACAACACCAAATGCTGATGAGGATGTGAAGCAATAGGAAGTCTTATTCATTGCTGGTGGGGATGCAAAATGGTACAACCACTTTGGAAGACAGTTTGGCAGGAAAAGGCCAGCATATAAGGAGAGATGATCTGCCTCCAGATGAGTAGGCTTAATATTGTAAAGATGTCAGTTCTCCTCAAATCAATCTATAACTTCGGAAAATTAACCTCTAAATCCAAGAGGATTATTTATGAAACTAGATTTTTAAAAGTTCATCTAGAAGTGGAAACAAGGAAGGAGAGCAAAAGCAATGATCAAAATAAATACCAAAGACAGGGAACCTACCCTTCCAGGTATTAAAGCAAACTGTGCGTTCGCAATAATCAAAGCAAGAAGCATCTGCACCTTTACTGCGCTCACAGCCAATGCTTGCCTGTGTCAGGCACTGCTAGGAACACCTTTCCTCTCCTGACCCATTTGATCCTCATGTGAATCCCACTTTACAGATGCTATCATCTCCGGATATGGAAACGAAAGCCATCAGGAGTGAAGTAACTGATTCAGGCCCTAAGTGTTCCAAGCAGTTTACATTCAATATCTCACTTAATCTTCACAATGATCCCATGCAATAGGCACTATTACTAATTCAGTCCAGCTATAATGCATTAATACTGTGTGAAAATCTATGGCATGGCAGTAAAGAAGAAGGCGGATTGAGCTTTAATGGGTCCAAGACTCATCAAGTGAAAACAGGTTACAGAATGAAACATGTATCATTTAATAGAAATACAAGAAAATTGTACCCTGTGTACATGTGTATTTAGGGATGTAGCTGCATAGAAGAGTGTCTGGAAGGAAACCAAATGAGACCTACAGTGTTACCTCTGCAGAGAGAAGAGGAATGAGGACTTTTGCTCTCCATATACTTCAAGTACCTTTTCCATCAAAAGTACTCAAAACTTTAAGCGCCCACATTGAAACTTGTTATCAAAGGAAGATCTGTGTGACCTCCCCCACAGAAGCAGAGCACTGCCAGGCCCCAGAAGCCACCTGCCTGCCCTTTACAAACTTAGCCAGTTCCCTGTCCTCACACTGACTGCCAGAACCTACCTAAAAATTGTGATGTTTACCTCGTCGCATTTCTTTAATATCGATTATAAATATCAATCTAGTTTCATTTTGCCTGTTTCCAACCTCTAGATAAATATATGCATTCTGTTAGGCCTGGCTTCTCTCACTTAACTTAATGATTTAAAGACTCACCGTGTTGATGCACATAACTGTCATTCATGCATTCTCAATGCTCTGTACATTCTCTTTTCTTATCTTTATTGTTCAGTTTATTAATTACATTGTTCCCCTTTTTCCCCCCTATAGCTTCCCTCCACCTGGTACCCATCCCACCCTCCACCCTCACACCCTTCCACTGTCCTCTCCCATAGTTGCATGATTTTTGTCCAGTCTCTTGCTGCACTTCCCACAACCCTTTTCTCCCCAAGAATTCTCAGTCCATTCCTTCTCTATGTCCGTGATTCTGTTACATTCACCAGTTTATCTTTATCGTGTTCATCAGCTTATTAATTCACTTGATTTTTAGATTCATTTGTTGATAGATGTGTATTTGTTGTTCATAATTTACACTTTTATCTTTTTCTTCTTCCTTTTCTTAAAGAATATCTTTCAGCATTTCATATAATATTGGTTTGGTGGTGATGAACTCCTTTAGCTTTTTCTTATCAGAGAAGCACTTCATCTGACCTTCAATTCTGAATGATAGCTTTGCTGGATAGAGTAATCTTGGTTGTAGATTCTTGCTGTTCATCACTTTGAATATTTCTTGCCACTCCCGTCTGGCCTGCATCGTTTCTATTGAGAAATCCGCTGACAATCGTATGGGTGCTCCCGTATAGGTAACCATCTGTTTCTCTCTTGCTGCTTTTAATATTCTCTCTTTGTCTTTGCTCTTGGCATTTTAATTATGATGTGCCTTGGTGTGGTCCTCTTAGGGTTCCTATATATTGGGGTTCGGTGCGCTTCTTGGACTCCTAAGTCAATTTCTTTCACCAGGTGTGGGAAGTTTTCGGTCACTATTTCTTCAAATAGGTTTTCATTGTCTTGGCCGCTCTCTTTTTCTGGCACCCCTATAATTCGGATGTTGGTATGCTTGAGGTTGTGCCAGAGGCCCCTTACACTATCTTCAATTTTTTGGATTCTTTTGGTTTCTTGCTTTTTCAGCTGAGTGGATTTTACCTCTTTGTATTTCAAATCTTTAACTTGGTTCTTGGGGTGCTCTAGAGTACTTTTAGGTCTTTGTATACTATTGTTTATTTCAGTCAGTGTATGCTTAATTTCTGGTTGGTCCTTTTTCATATCCTTGAGAGTCTCCTTTATATCCTGAGGGTCTCCTTCATTTCCTTGTAGGACTGATTCATTTCCATCTTGGTCTTGCTCATTTCCTTGCAGGTCTCATTCATTTCCTTTTCAGTCTTGCTTATTTCCTTATAGGCCTCGACCTTTTCTAGGAGCCTCTTGAAAAGCCCTATAACTGTGGTTTTGAATTCCATGTCCAGTCGTTTTTTTTCCTCCATTTCTTTCACATCTGATTTCTTTCCATATCTCTGCATGGTGGCTGCTTCCCTGAGTTGGTCAATTAGCTTTGTGTGGTAGACACCCTACAAGGGACAGTGGCTCAGCCTCCCCAGTTACCTGAGGTGGATATGGGTTGCACAGTCTTGCTGAAGTTGAGCCTAGATTAATCATTGTTAGCACTTGGAGGGGTTGACCTCCAGGCCAATTGTCTGTGACGTTCAGCTGTGCTCAGGTTGGATGGGCGGAGTCTCTGGGCCAAGCAGACAGTGTCAGCTGCGCCCTATGCGGACCCAGGGTCTCTGGGAGAGAGCCGCTGCTGAGCTCCACCAGGTACTGGAGAATTCAGCCTCTCCCCAAATGAGTCTGCACACCCAATGTCTCACCCACAATTGCAAAACAATGCAGTCTGACGGTTTCCTGAATGAAAGAGCAAGTCACGAGTGCTCTCTGCGCGGTCAGGCAGCTGCGCTGTTCCCAAGCTCATGCGCACTCCGCACAAGCTCGCCTTCTCCACAAGCCAGCAGACCCCTGCAGCACTTGAGCTTCGGCGTGCCCTCCCACTGTCCAGTTTTTACCCGTGGGTTCCTTGGACTTCGCCCAGAGCTGGAGAATCAGTCCAGTGGGACGCCTTTGTCTCCCCCGTTCAAGAAAACTGGCCGGTTTTCAGCCACCCGCCCTATCCGCTGGCGCGCGCTCCTCCAAACCTCTGACTCCACATGAATCTTCAACACTGTCCGCTGCCACTCCTCCAAGTAACAGTGTCTTATCTTCACTTTTATTTGTGGGATTTTTACTTAGCCAGCTTTCCGGTGATTCTGTATGGTGTTTGTTCTTTTGTTGAGTTGCAGTTTTGAAATTGCTGTGTATGACAGCAAGATAGGTGTTTTACCTATGCCGCCATCTTGGTTCTCCACTCTGTAGATTCTTACTCAATGCACTTAAAAATGTTTTTATAATGAAACAAGAACAGGATGATGCAAAACAGGTCAAGGTGCCAGCAGATTTGCTATCTGATGAGAGCCTACTTCCTGGTTCATAGAAGATGATCTTCTTTCTGTGTCTTTTCACAGTGAAGGGGCTAAGAAGCTCTTTGGAGCCTTTTTTTTAAAAAAACAAATAAGGGCACTACTAGTAATCCTATTTATGAGGGCTCTACCCTCATGACTAAATCAATTCCCCAATACCTTCATGTTGAGAATTAGGTTTGACCCATAGGAATTTAGGGTAGGGAGAGACACAAACATTTAGTCTATATAAAGGAAATAACCCAAATGTCCATCAGTAGGATAATGAAAAAGTCTATGTCCATACAATGGAGCACTACTCAACAATGAGAATGACATGTTCACATTGTTAATAATGTATCAAGCTGAATACTCAAGACTTGCATTTTAATGTAAATTATATCTCAATTAAAAAAACTATATGCAGGAGAACCAAGATGGCAGCATAGGTAAAACACCTATCTTGCCGTCATACTCAGCAATTTTAATACTACAACTTAACAAAAGAACAAACACCTTCCAGAATCACCAGAAAGCTGGCCGAGTGAAAATTCCACAAATAAAAGCGAAAATAAGACACTGTGACTCAGAGGAGCAGTGGTGGACAGCGTTGAAAGATTCCTGCGAAGAGAGGTTTGGAGCGTGCGCCAGCGGAGAGGGTGGGTGGCTGAAAACCGGTCAGTTTTCTCGAACGCGGAGACAAAGACGTCCCACTGGACTGATTCTCCAGCTCTGGGCAAAGTCCAGGGAACCAACCCACTATCATACGAGGTGAAAATTAGACAGTGGGAGGGCACGCCAAAGCTCGGGTGCTTCCGGGTCTGCCGGCTTGTGGAGAAGGCAGCTTGCGCGAACAGCTCAGCTGTGTGACCACGCAGAGAGCGCTCTGCGACTCGCTCTCTCATTCGGAAAACCATCAGAATGCTTTGTTTTACAACCCTAGGTGAGACATTGGGCGTGCAGACTCATTTGGGGAGAGTCTGAATTCCCCAGGAGCCGGTGGAGCTCGGCAGCAGCTCTCTCTCAGAGGTGCTGGCGGCCATTGCCCCCCGAACAGAGTCCCTGGGGCTGCATACAGCAGAGCTAATGCTGTCTGCTTGGCCTGGAGACTCCGCCCATCCAACCTGAGCACAGCTGAACATCACAGACAATTGGCCTGGAGGTCAACCCTCCAAGGGCTAACAACGATTAACCTGAGCTTAACTTCAGCAAGACTGTGCAACCCATATCCACCTCAGGTAACTGGGGAGGCTGAGCCACTGTCCCTAGTAGGAAGTCTACCACACAACGCTAATTGACCAACTCAGGGAAGCAGCCACCATGAAGAGACATGGAAAGAAATCAGATGTGAAAGAAATGGAGGAAAACAAACGACTGGACATGGAATTCAAAACCACAGTTATAGGGCTTTTCAAGAGGTTCCAACAAAAGGTCGAGGCCTATAAGGAAATAAGCAAGACCGCAAAGGAAATGATCAAGACCAACATGGAAATGAATGAGTCCTACAAGGAAATGAAGGAGACCCTCAAGGACATAAAGGAGACTCTCAAGGATATGAAAAAGGACCAACCAGAAATTAAGCATACACTGACTGAAATAAAAAATATTATAGAAAGACCTAAAAGTACTCTAGAGCACCCCAAGAACCAAGTTAAAGATTTGAAATACAAAGAGGTAAAATCCACTCAGCTGAAAAAGCAAGAAACCAAAAGAATCCAAAAAATTGATGACAGTGTAAGGAGCCTCTGGGACAACCTCAAGCATACCAACATCTGAATTATAGGGGTGCCAGAAAAAGAGAGAGAGCAAGACAATGAAAACCTATTCGAAGAAATAGTGACCGAAAACTTCTCACACCTGGTGAAAGAAATTTACTTAGGAGTCCAAGATGCACAGCGAACCCCAATATATAGGAACCCTAAGAGGACCACACCAAGGCGCATCATAATTAAAATGCCAAGAGCAAAAGACAAAGAGAGAATATTAAAAGCAGCAAGAGAAAAACAGATGGTTACCTATACAGGAGCACCCATATGATTGTCAGCAGATTTCTCAACAGAAACGATGCAGGCCAGACGGGAGTGGCAAGAAATATTCAAAGTGATGAACAGCAAGAATCTACAACCAAGATTACTCTATCCAGCAAAGCTATCATGCAGAATTGAAGGTCAGATGAAGTGCTTCACTGATAAGAAAAAGCTAAAGGAGTTCATCACCACCAAACCAATATTATATGAAATGCTGAAAGGTATTCTTTAAGAAGAGGAAGAAGAAAAAGATAAAACTATAAATTAGGAACAACAAATACACATCTATCAACAAATGAGTCTAAAAATCAAGAAAATTAATAAGCTGATGAACAGGATAAACTGTTGAATGTAACAGAATCACGGACATAGAGAGGGAATGGACTGACAACTCTTGGGGAGAAAGATGGTGTGGGAAGTGCAGCAAGAGACTGGACAAAAATCATGCAACTATGGGAGAGGACAGTGGAGGGGGGTGAGGGCGGAGGGTGGGATGGGTACCAGGTGGAGGGGAACTATAGGGTGAAAAAAACAGGAACAATGTAATTAATAAACTGAACAATAAAGATTTAAAAAATGTTAAAAAAAAGAAAAGAAAAAGAAATTAAGGGGACCATGGAGGAAGTACAGGGCTGCAGAGCAGTGGAAAGTGTATTTCCATAGAATGGGGGAAGCTGAAAAGCTGCAACAGGTACATTTCCATAGAATGAGGGAGTTGGGTACAGCAGGTCTATATTTAAAAAATAAAGAGAAGGAAGCCCTTTATCCAGAAGGAGAAGACGAAAGCCCAAAGGGAATAGGAAAACAATGCGGAAGGAGAAGGGGAGAACCTCACAGGAGTTACTCTAGTAACCAGTCCAAGGGCATAGTGACCAATCAGAGGGAATATCAAGCCACCAGGATCTGCAGCCTTTATAACCCATAAGGAAAAGGAACTCAGTGGGACCCTTTCCCTCTTCCCACATGGGAGTTTGTACTTGTTCAATAAATCTCTACCTTTGCTGTAAAAAAAAAAAACTATATGCATATATTACTTTAATTACAAAAGTAATTATAAATAAATAAAAGCATCCTAGTTTTTAAGAAAGACAGTTTGGAAGTTTTTTATAAAACTAAATATACTCATCATATGATCGAGAAATCATGCTTTTTGGTATTTATCTAAAGGAGATAAAAAGTTATGTCCAAAGAAAAACCTGAACACAGATGTTTATTTCAGCTTTATTCATAATTGCCAAATCTTGGAAGCAACCAAAATGTCCTTTAGTAGATGAATATATAAATATACTGTGGTGCATCCAAACAATGGAATATTATTCATCCCTAAAAATAAATGAGCTATCAAGCATGAAAAGACATAGAGAAACTTTAAATGAATATTACAAGTGAAAGAAGTCAATATGGAAAGGCTTTATATTATACAATCCCAACTATCTGATATTCTGGAAAAAATAAAACTATGGATATAGTAGAAAGATCAGTCATTGCCTGGTGGTTAAGGGGAAATTTCAATAGAAGGAAAGGGTACAGAGGATTTTTAGGGCAGAAAAGATACTCTAAATGATATTATAATGATGCATATTTACCATTATGCATTTGTCCAAATTCACAGAACACAACACCAAGAATGAGGCCTAAGAATAATTATGGACTTTGGTTGATTATATTGTGTTAATGTAGGTTCATCAATTTTAACAACGTACCACTCTAGTGAGGGATTTTGATAATGGGGGGAGCTATAAATATGTGGGACAAAGAACATATGGGAAATTTCTATATCTTGCCCTCAATTTTGCTATGAACCTTAAACTGCTCTTTAAAAAAAGTCTTAACTAAAAAGAAAAAGAAAATTCTGTCATATGCTACAGCATCAATGAGCACAGAGGACATTATGCTAAGTGAAATAAGCCAGACACAGAAAGACAAATACTGCATGGTCTCACTTATATGTAAAATCGAAAAAGTCAAACTCATAGAAGCAGAGAATATAATGGTGATTGCCAGGGCCTGGGGAGTTGGATAGATGGAAAGATGTTGGTCAAAGGATACAAGGTTTAAGTTATGTGGTATAAATAAGTTCTAGAGAGCTAATATTTAGCATGGTGACTATCTATACTAGTAAAAGGGTTATATACAAATTGGTCATGATGCCCTCACAGTAACAACTGAACAGTAGACTGCATGGGGCGACAAAGCCAGCAGGGGGGTTAGCAAGGGACAACCAAACGACTGACCAACAGGCTGCATGGGGTGACCATGTCAGTAGGAGGGTTAGCAAGTGATGACCAGGCTGGGGGGGGGGGGAGGGGCAGTGATGGGCAACCAGGCCAGCAGAGAAGGGCAATGAGGAACAACCAGACCAGCCGGGGGGGCAGGGGGGGAGAGAGGGGGAGGGAGGGGGGCAGTTGGGAATGACCAGGCCGGCAAGGGGGGCAGTGATGGGCAACCAGGTTAGCAGAGGGGGGCAGTGAGGGGTAACCAGACCAGCAAGGGGGGCATTAAGGGGCAACCAGGCCACAAGGGAAGGGAGGCAGTTAGGAAAAACCAGGCTGGCAGGGGGTGGCAATTGGAGGCAACCAAGCTGGTGGGGAGACATTTAGGGATGATGAGACTGGCAGGCAGAGGCTGTTAGGGGTGATCAGGCTGGCAGGGGGGACAAGTTGGGGTGATCAGGCAGGCAGGTGAGCAGTTAGGAGCCAGCAGTCCAGGATTATGAGAGGGATGTCTGACTGCCAGTCTAGATTGGCAGTTGGACATCTCCTGAGGGGTTCCAGATTGGAAAGGGTGTAGGCTGGGTTGAGAGGACCTCCTTCTCCCCCATACACAAATTTCATATACCAGGCCTCAAGTCTATAATAATAAAAGCATAATATGCTAATTATGTAAGATGTCTTTCCTTCCTGCATTTCGCTTATTAATTTGTGCAGTTATTCAGTGTCTGATAAGTTAATGTACAAGAAAAAATATTAATTTATATTAAAATGTTCTTTTATTTTATGTTAATAATTACTCATTTATTTCAGCTCTTTTTATTCAGCAATCACAATTATATTCTCTGCTTCTATGAGTTTGACTTTTTTAGATTTCACATAGAAGTGATACCATGCAGTATTTGTCTTTCTGTGTCTGGCTTTTTCACTTAGCATAATGTCTTCTGTGCAGTTATTATTGTTCTCTAAAAGTGAAATATTTCCTCTTGTGTATACCAAACAAGTCAGTCCAATACTAATGATGTGGCAATTGACTGCTAAAATATTCGCTGCTGGTATTAGTGGAGAGAAATGGTGTGCCTGCGCATAAGGTGTGTAAAGGAAATGAATGCAACATGATTATAGTAATCAGTCATGAGCAAACATTGTAGTTCCTCATTAATAATTATATATAACAGGATATTGTAAAAAGATGGAAAATAAACCAGCCTCAAATTTAACATAATAGGGCACCTAAAGATATAAGATATTCATTTTCTGGCTTTTACAATAAAAGGAAAAAAACATTTGTGCTATACAGTTCCCACCTCTTAAATAAAGAAAACATACTGAGTCATCAAAAGTTCCTTCAATTTTTTTGACACTGGTTTCAAGTGAGAATTTATCATATGATTCTTTACATAAGAAATAGTACATAAATTAATAAACTATAATTTTCCTGTATTACCTTGCATAAAATACTAAAAATGTTCTTCAATTCCATATTTCTGATAACAATCCAGTATAAAGCATAAGATAAGATAAGCCAGGTACTGACTAGGATAACTAAAGTCAGTGACTGAAAGAAACTTGTAAATAGATTCCATTTAAAATTTCTAAGTACTAATTAACAACTAAACCTAAATATTCTAAACTAGAGGCCTGATGCACAAAGATTTGTGCAAGAATAGACCTTCCTTCTCCTGGCTGCCAGCACTGCCTTCGCTCCATCCCAGAGCCGTCTTCCACCCCTTGCCTTGTCACATCAATTTGTATATTACCTCTTTTTGGCTGTGGGTGCTGCCATCTTTTGTCATGGAGTTATGGTCAATTTGCATATTCTGTCTTTATTAGGTAGGCTGGCAACATTTAATGGCTAAATACTCTGCTAAATATCTACTGGGTTGACATCAGGTATCATTGATTGAAGAAAAACCCATATCCTTTGGAGAGCAGACATAAAGAAGATTAACTTAATTTTTGTGGTGAGTAATTCAGTGTTTCATTCTTGTTCAAGCCAAGAGACATAGAAACAAGTTGCACTGTTATCAGGGAAAGAGGCCAAGGTATTTCAATGAACAACAACAAAAAAGAGTATGAACCTGTTTAAGCATATGGTCAGGTATTTGGCTGTGACCACAGACTTTGAAATCATAAAGCACAAAGAAATTATTTTGATCCTCCTCCAAAAAATCCTGAGTATTTCCATTACCAATTTGCCAGTGACCCTGAAAAATTTCATGTGCAGTTTAGTGAGAATTTCCTTGCAAGCAGAACACATCATCATAGGTCTGCCAGGATGACTTAGCAAATGTATCAAGTAGTTTAATGAGTCAAGCATTTATCTGGGGTTATTTAATAAATCCCATTAAATATTAAACAATAAGCCTGGCTAGTGTAGCTCAGTGGTTTGTTGTCAACCTATGAACCAGGAGGTCAGGGTACAACTCCATTTCAGGACACATGCCCAGGTTGAGGGCTCCATCCCCTGTTAGGGGAGGTGGAGGGGCTGTGCAGGATATTGGCTGATTAAGGATTCTCATCACTGATGTTTCTATCCCTCTCTTCCTCTTCCTTCCTCTCTCTGAAATCAATAAAAAGGTATTCTTCAAAAATTAAACAATCGTCCTACCCAGTTTGGCTCGGTGGATAGGGCGTTGACCTTCAGACTGAAGGGTCCCGGGTTTGATTCCAGTCAAGGGCACATGTCTGGGTTTCAGGCTCCATCTCCAGTAGGGGGCGTGCAGGAGGCAGCTGATCCATGATTTCTATCATCATGGATGTTTCTATCTCTCTCACTCCCTTCCTCTCTGAAATCAACAAAAATATTTTTTAATTAAACAATGATTAGTAAATATAATTATCTTTGTTTCACCATAATTGAAGCTGAGCTGTTCTTTCTGACAACAATCCACCAAAAGGATTAGCTGCATTTTGATAAAGCAAATATAACCATCATCCTAGATAAGGGTGCTTCCCTTTCATCTCATTTGTACTTATAAGTGGGCGTGCATCCAATCTATCCATCAACTGTACAAGAAGTATAGAATTTTGAACAAATAGTGAAGCATTAGAGCTATTCTTTGGGGAGACTGACTTAGCAGGAAAAAGAACGTTGCTATTTAAAATGCTGATGGATGTTTATGTCTCTTCTCCCAGACAATGAGAATATGAATGCTGGGATGCTTTAAGTACCAGTCAACTTGAAGTATGAAGTGGGCTGCGATAAGCTTCTCTCCACACAGAAAAGCTCTCCCATTGACCAGAAGTATAAGGGAGGGGAAAAGACAGAATGAGTTATGGTCTGTGGCCTACCTCACCAAATGCATTCAGTCCACATAGATTTCTTCTAATGGCCTAAGAACATCAGATATGCTGAAGGAAAAGGAAGTATACCATTCCTGTGGCTTTTGAGTGGTTTGTTCTCCTATTGAATGGCAGTTTTAGACTGTCTTCTCTTAGGGACAGAGACTGGTTTTTCATTTTTGTGGTCTATGCTCAAATGACCTAATACTATGCACCCAGTATATGTGCAATAAATATGTTTGACCAATAAATAACCTGACTGTTTTATTGATTTCATTTTACACACAATGCCTAATATGATGCCTTGCAGTAGGCAGTAAAAACCATGGGTCATTAAATGTATATAAGACCAGTGTATTACCACCGTTTTTCTTTCGGGCCCCCAGTTATAGATGCTAAAGAAATCTTGAGAAAGTCGCCCTGGCCAGGTGGCTCAGTTACTTGGAGAATCATCATGTATACCAAAAGATTGTGGGTTTAATTTCCCATCAGGGCACATGCATGGGTTGTGGGCTCAATCCCTAGTCGGAAGGCAGCTGATTGATCTCTCTCTCTCTCTCTCTCTCTCTCTCTCTCTCTCTCTCTCTCTCTCCTCCCTTTCCCCTTACTGTCTCTCTCTAAATCAATAAAAGCATATCCTTGGGTGAAGAACCTGAGAAAGTAAAAAATTCCTATCAATTCAATTTATGTGGCTAATTTTATAAGGCTTGTAGGACATGCATATATAGAGAGTGGTTTTTCTATTAGCTTTTGTTATCAGCTATAAGTATTAAAAATTGTAAGAATAGCCCTAACCAGTTTGCTCAGTCGGCCTGTGGACTGAAGGACCCCAGGTTCAATTCTGGTAAAGGGCATGGGCCTTGGTTGTGGGCACATCCCAGTGATGGGTGTGCAGGAGGCAGCTGATTGATGTTTCTAACTTTCTGTCCCTCTCCTTTCCTCTCTGTAAAAACTCAATAAAATATATTTTTAAAAAATAAATTAAATTGTAAGAATATTCTAGAACCTCTATTTTCTAACTGTGATTTTTTTTCCCTAAGTGCTCCTATCCAGCCCATTTCATTAAATATTATCCAAAG
Organism: Antrozous pallidus; assembly: GCA_027563665.1. Lineage (NCBI taxonomy): Eukaryota > Metazoa > Chordata > Mammalia > Chiroptera > Vespertilionidae > Antrozous > Antrozous pallidus. The sequence goes on from CM050513.1 coordinate 27,839,188, forward strand.
GCAAAAAGTCTTCTAAATATTTAGCTCTGGCCTCATATATCCAGCTGTCTACTTGACATCTTCACTTGGAGTTTAATGGGCACTCCAAAGTTAATTTTTCCAAATCTTGACTCCTGATTCTTTTTATCTCCAACTTACTCCCCCTCAGCTTGTTCTACTTCTGTATATGGTGCCAACATCGCTCCAAGCGAAAAACCGCAGAAATCATCCTTGACTCCTCTTTCCCTCAATCCATCAATAAGTTCTACTCATTCTATCTCTACAACTTCTCTTAACCCAGTCACACCTCTCCATTCTACCACTACCCTCATCTAAATCATTATCATGTCTTGCTTAGACTCAGGAACTTTGCTTTACTTTGTCATTCAAGTGACATCTTAAATATCATCTCCCTGGAGAAGCCTCCCCAAAATACCTGACCTAGAATTGCTCCCCAGATTCTACCACATCACCTTGTTTCTTTTTTTCTTCCTTAGCATTTAATACTACCAGTTAATTTTCTTCTTTATCTATTCGTTTGTTTATTGGGAAAGGGAGTATTTCGTCTCTCTCCATTAAAATAAATGTCCATAAGAGCAGGGACCTTTGCTGTCTTGTTGACTGCTATATCTCCAATATCTATAAGAGAATTTGACATATAATACATACTCAATAAATAGTTCTTAAATTAAGAAGTCAATAAATTAATCAATTAGTGACTAAGCCTAAAACACATTTGAACATGAAGAATAAGCAGAAAGGCGAAGAATACAGATTTTTAGGTAAAATTACATGTTCACTGAGGCCAATTTAAAGTATCCATTTTCCCTCAATGGTGGACATTCTTTACATGGGTCATCTCATTTAGTTTTACTCAATTCTTGCACAGCCTTATGAAGTAGGAACAACTAGCAAAATGGCAGAGTGAGGATTCATATACAAGGCTTACACCTAAGTCATAAGTCCCAACTACTGCCCTATGGATACTATGTTCCCTCTAGATTGTCCAGTTTCCCAGGAAACATTCATCCAGGAGAGTAAGTAAGGTCTGGGCAGCTTAGCCTCAACTTAAGCTCATAGCTTTCTCTCGGAAGGTTGCAGTGATGAGAAAGTGCACAGGGACATTAGGCTTGGCTACTAAAGAAGATTCTTCCTATGATGCACAGCCTATAAGCAGAGCTAGACATTGTTCAAAACAGCATTTTCCAAGCTAATTAATTATTATATGTCTGGACCTTCTGCCCAATCTATACAATGATTATAACATGCTTCCTAAGATTCAGGTCTCCAAAATTAAACATTTATTTTACTGTACAGAAGGATCAGGTTCTTGTATAGGCCAAGTGAGATAAGATTGGCAAATATGTTGTCCCATGCAGAGGGCTTTCTTGTTGTTTTGTTGATGGTTTCCTTTGCAGTGAAGAAGCTTTTTATTTTAATGTAGTCCTATTTGTTCATTTTCTCTTTAGTTTCCATTGCCTTAGGAGCTGTATCAGAAAAGATATTGCTATGACATATGTCTGATATTTTGCTGCCTGTGGATTCTTCTAAGATTTTGATGGTTTCCCATCTGACATTTAAGTCTTTTATTCATTTTGAGTTTATTTTTGTGTATGGTGTAAGTTGGTGATCTGGTTTCTTTCTTTCTTCCTTCCTTTCTTTCTATTTTGCATGTATCTGTCCAATTTTCCCAACACCATTTATTAAAGAGACTATCTTGACTACATTGTATGCTCCTGCCACCTTTGTCAAATATTAATTGAGCATAATGGCTTAGGTCGATTTCTGGGTTCTCTGGTTCTATTGGTCTATATGTCTGTTCCTATGCCAATACCAGGCAGTTTTGAGAACAATGGCTTTGTAATATAGCTTGATATCTGGTATTGTGATCCCTCCAACCTTGTCTTTTTTCTCAGGATTGCTATAGCTATTTGGGGTCTTTTTTTTTTATTCCAGATGAATTTTTGGAGAGTTTGTTCTAGGTCTGTGAAATATTCCATTGGTATCTTAATTGGGCTTGCATTGAATCTACAGATTGCTTTGGGTAGTATGGACATTTTAATTATGTTGATTCTACCAATCCATGAATACAATATATACTTCCATTTGTTTATATCTTCCTCTATCTCTTTTTTCAATGTCCTCTAGTTTTTAAGTAGGTCTTTCACTTCTTTAGTTTATTCCCAGGTATCTTAATTATTTTGTTGCAATGATAAAAAGAATTGTTTGTTTAGTTTCTCTTTCTATGAGTTCATTATTGGTGTAAAAAAAAAAAAGCCATAGATTTCTGGGTGTTAATTTAGTATCATGCTACATTGCTAAATTCATTTATTAAGTCAAGTCATTTTTTAATGGGGTCTTTGGGGTTTGCTATGTACAATATCATGTTGTCTGGGAATAATGAGTTTTACTTTACTTTTTCTTTTCCAATTTGGAGGCCTCTTATTTCTTCTTTTTGTCTGATCGCTGTGGCTAGCACTTTCACTACTATGTCAAATAGGGGTTGTGAAAGTGGGCATCCCTGTCTTGTTCTTAGAGGAAATGGTTTTAGTTTTTCCCATTGAGTATGATATTGGTTTGCTGGTTTGTCATATATGGCCTTTATCATGTTTAGATATGCTCCCTCTATTCCAACTTTGCTGAGAGTTTTTATTAAAATGGGTGTTGGATATTGTCGAATGCTTTCTCTGCATCTATTGATGAGATCATGTGATTTTTATCTTTCAATTTGTTTTGTGATGTATCACATTTATTGATTTGCAAATATTGTACCAGCCTTGCATCCCTGGAATAAATCCTACTTGATTATTGTATATGATCTTTTTAATATATTGTTAGATGTGATTTGCTAATATTTTGTTGAGGATTTTAGTGTCTATGTTCATCATGGAAATTGGCCTGTAATTCTCTTTCTTTTTAGTGTCTTTATCTGGTTTTGGAATCAGGATAATGTTGGCCGGATAGAAAGAGTTTGGAAGTGTTTCTTCCTCTTGAATTTTCTGAAATAGTTTGAATATAGGTTTCAGTTCTTCTTTGAATGTTTGGAAAAACTCCCCTGTGAAGTTATCTGGGTCTGGGCTTTTATTTGGGGAGTTATTTTTATTACTACTTCTATTTCATCAGTGGTTATTTGCCTATTCAGGTTTTTTTAACCTTCCTGATTCAGTCTTGGGAGATTATATTTTTCTAATAATTTGTCTATTTTATCCACATTGTCCAGCTTGTTGGCATATAGTTGTTCATAGTATTTTCTTATAATCCTTTGTATTTCTGTTGTGTCCATAGTTACTTCTCTACTTTCATTTCTGATTTTATTTATCTGGGTACTCTTCTCTTTGTTTCTTGATGAGTCTGGCTAATGATTTATCAGTTTTGTTTATTCTTTCAAAGAACCAGCTCTTGGTTTTATTAATTTTTCTTGTATTCCTTTTCAGTCTTTATGTTATTTATTTCTGCTCTAATCTTTATTATTTACTTCCTTCTACTTATTTGGACTTTTCTTGTTCTCTTTTTAGTTCTTTAAGTTGTACGGTTAAATAGTGTATTGCTGATTTTCCTTGTTTTTTTTAGATATGCCTGTAGGGCTATGAACTTCTCTCTCAGGAATGCTTTTGCTGTGTCTCAGAAATTTTGGGTTGTTGTGTGTTCATTTTCATTTGTTTCCAGGAAGTTTTTTATTTCTTTCTTGATTTTGTTGGTAACCCATTCATTGTTTAATAACATGCTATTTAGCCTCTATGTGTTTGAATGGTTCAGGGTGTTTTTATTGTAGTTGATTTCTAATTTAATTCCACTGTGATCTGAGAGGATTCTTGATATGATTTCAATTTTCTTGAACTTGAAGAGACTTTGTTTTGTGTCCTTACATGTGGTCTATCTTTGTGAATGATCTATGTGCACTTGAGAAGAAGTTATATTCTGCTGCATTAGGGTAAAATGTTCTATAAATGTCAATTAAATCCATCTGATCCAGTGTGTCCTTTAGAGTCTCTGTTTCTTTGTTAAGTTTTGGTCTGGAAGATCTGTCCAGTGAAGTCAGAGGGGTGTTAAAGTCCCCTACCATGACTATATTGTTATCAATCTCTCCGTTAAAGTCCTCTAGAAGTGTTTTTACGTATTTAGGTGCACCTATATTGGGTGCATATGTGTTTACCAGGGTTATATCCTCTTGTTGGATTGATCCCTTTAGGATTATGTAGTTACATTTGTTGTCTCTTGTGATGACTTTCATTTTAAAGTCTATTTTGTCAGATATGGGTATTGATACTCCAGCTTTTATTTCTTTTCTATTTGTATGGAAAATTTTTTCTATCCCTTCACTTTCATCCAATTTGTGTCTTTTGTTTTGAGGTGGGTCTCTTGTAGACAACATATAGTCGGGATGTTTTTGTATCTATTCAGCTAGCCTATGCCTTTTGATTGGAACATTTAATCCATTTACATTTTGGGTTATTATTGAGAGGTACTTATTTATAGCCATTTTAATTCTGTATGACTAGGTTTCTCTCTTTGTTTCTTCTTCTCAGCAATCCCTTTAGCATTTCTTGTAATGCTGGCTTGGTGGTGATGATCTCCTTTAGCCTTTTTTTTTTTGTCTGGGAAGCTCTTTATTTGACCATCTATTTTGAATGATAGCCTTGCTGAATATAGTAATTTTTGCTTCAGATCCTTGCTTTACATTAGCTTGAGGACTTCATGCCATTCCCTTCTGGCCTGTAGAGTTTCTGTTGACAAATCAGGTGTCAGCCTTATGGGAACTCCTTTGTAGGTAACAGTTTTCTTTTCTCTTGCCGCCTTTAAGATTCTCTCTGTCTTTCATTTTTGGCATTTTAATTATGATGTGTCTGGGTGTGGGTCTGTTTGATTTCTTCTTCTTTAGGGTTCTCTGTGCCTCCTGAACTTGTGTGACTTTTTCCTTTACCAGGTTAAGGAAGTTTTCTGTCATTATTTCTTCAAACAAGTTTTCTATTTCTTTTTCCCTTTCTGCCTCTTCTGGCACACCTGCTATTCTAATATTGTTACATTTCACATTGTCCCACAGCTCCCTTAAGCTGTCCTCCTGTTTTTTAATTGTTTTTTCTTTTTGGTTCTCTGAGTGTGATATTTTCAACTCTGTTTTCTAATTCACTGATTCAGTTCTCAGCTTTCCCTAATCTGCGGTGTATTCCTTCCAATGTGTTCTTTATTTGTGTTATGTCATTCTGTATCTCAGAATGTTCTTTTTTTATGGTTACTATATCTTTTTTCATACTGTTGAGCATTTTTAACATCATTACTCTGAATTCTGTTTCTGATAAATGTCTTATCTCTGCTTCATTTATCTCTTCTTCTGGAGAATTCCCTGGTTCTTTCATTGGAGGATTGTTTCTTTGTTTTCTCATTTTGATTGTTTGTTTGGGTTTGTGACTATGTATTAGGTCGATCCTCTACACGTCTCAATCTCTAATACAGGAGAGTGTTAAATGTGTTTCTGAAAAAGACTCAAAGCCTCTAGAGACAGTCTACAGACTAATAGGATTCTGACTTGAATTGCCCCCAGACAATCATCCCAAGGTGTAGCGGGAGTTTTTTCAACAGGGTGGTTGCTTCTGCCTGGAGGCTAATTGTTACTTTTAATTCTTAAGTGGCCTCAGGGCAAAGTGTTTTCCAATAGGGTATGTCAACTCTCTTCCCCTTTCTCAGACAAGGCAAATGTCTATGTGGGAAAGATGTTCTCTATGAGGGAATGACTTGGCCCAAGAAACTTGGGGTGTCTGCCTTCTGAGCTTTATCTCCCTGAGTCCCCAGTCCTGGGTTTTGCTCTCACAGCTCCAGTCCACTTCACTCTCCCTCTGCCAGAGCACAAGAAGGGTGGCTCCACGCGGAATTTTTGTGCATTAGCCCTTCAAGAGGATGCCCATACTTTCAGCTGCCACTCCCTGCCAGACACCACCCCACTGCTTTCACAGCTAGATATTATGTGAATAACCTCCTCAGACTTGGTGCTCTCTGCTAGGGAGTCCCGCTTGGGGATTAGAACACAGAGTTCTCAGTGGCACCCCCTTCCCTTCCACACACAGCTGAGATATCTCTCCAGGACTTCAGTTGCTGTCTGTGTGCGCCCAGCCTGCCCTTTTGTGCCTCTGCCTCTCCTACCAGTCTCTATGCAGTCTCTACCTTCGGTCCTCGGGTACCTGGGTTCTCTCCTGTGTTTTTCATTGATTGTTCAGGAAGTCTTTCCATGTTTCAGTTGTAATTCCAGCTTGTTCCTGGGAGCATGTTTGTGTAGCATTCACCTACTCTGCTGCCATTTTTAATCTCCCCAAATTTGTTTCTTAATACGTAACTGAGCAATGGCTTGTTCAGCCATTTTTTTTGCCTGAGTTAATATACATGATCTCAAACTTTTAAAACAATGCCAAGTTTAAGATATTTATGTGCCCATATTTTTTTCTAGACATTATGTTTTATTTTGTTTAATCTTTTCAAATTACCAATCTCCTATGTAATAATCAATGGACATAATGTGTCTGGGGATAGGAAAAAAGCACACATAAAACCCACTATATATTCTTTTTTAAAAATATTTTTTATTAATTTCGGAGAGGAAGGGGGAGAGAGAGACAGACAGACAGATAGACAGACAGACAGAGAGAGAATTATGGATCGGCTGCCTCCTGCAAGCCCCCTATTGGGTATTGAGCCCACAATCTGGGCATGTGCCCTTGACAGGGAATCAAACCCGGGACCCTTCAGTCCACAGTCCCATGCTCTATCCATTCAGCTACACCAGCCAGGGCCCCACTATATATTCTAGACAAATGAGTTCTTCAAAAGTTGATTGTCACAAATGCAACTGGTGGCGGGTGTTTATAAATGACTCCAGTACCAGCAGGAAGTGAAGGCTACCTTGAGGAATCTCCTCCATTTCATATACTTCTTTCTGAGATCAAAATGATACAGTGTCCACAGATTTTCTCTTCCATGTCCTTATTTTTTTAATGTATCTTTATTGTTAAAAGTATTACAGATGTCCTCTAGGTGACTCGGTTGGTTGGAGCATTGACCTGTAGACGAAAAAGGTTTCCTGTTCAATTCTCTATCAGGCGATGTGGGGGAAGGAGGCGAACTGACTCTCTCTCTCTCTTTCTCAGAATCAGTAAACACATCCTTGGATGAGGTTTTTTTTTAAAAAAAGAAAATGGTACAACAGTTCAACAATGGTTCAAGATGTTCCACTAAGGCCAAACTGAATGTAACTCTTCCACTTTTTACCTTTGTATCTCATATGGTGACTCTGATTCTCAAACTTTAAAGAGCATCTGAATCACCAGTGGTTGGTGAGAGCTAAACATCTGGCCCTGCCCCCAGAGATTCTGATTCAGCAGGCCTGGGCTGGGGCTCCAGAATTTGGAATTCGCATTTCTAACAGGTTCCCAGTGATGCTGTCTGGGGTCCATTGTTTTAAATTTAAATAAATAAATAGAGTCAATAAACACACTTCAATCAAGATTTACCACTATTGAAATTATTTAAGGTAAATTTTTATAATCTTGGGTTAGACCTAAAACATGGTGTTGGTGGTTTTTAATCCAGATGCCCAGCTCCATCCCTTCTACAAAAATGAATACCCAAAGCTTTTTGTTGAACTCGTTCATTCAGAGAACAGCACTATGACCTATTGTCAGAGACTGCCATGAATATTAGTTATCAACTGCTGATTAGTGCTTTGAAAAATAGTGAGTGTCATTGTTGCAGGTAAGATTGTATTAAGCATTTCCATTTAGTAATTCCTCATCAGAGTGAACAAAGAAGCATGTTGACTCCTGTGCACTCCCGACCTGGTTCGGTTGCTTAGTGATGGCTTGCTTGTACCATTACAGCATTGTGTTTTCCTCTTCAAAAAGAGAGAGTGTACCATAGGTACTTTTTAACTTTGCTGAGTGCTCTGTTTTTATTTAATCTAGCAGAGTAAACATTCTCAAAGTGAGAAGCTTTCTTTTAGGATGTTTTTAAATGCACTGTTTTCTTTCTTCAAAGTGAAGCTCTATGATTCTCAATCATTGAATTCACTTCTGGGAAGAGATTGATCTTTCTGACAAAGAGCCATCAGTCAGTTATCACACATTGTAGAGTGCTTCACACGTGTTCAGCTATGGCCTGGGCAAATGGTAGATTCTAAAAACATGAAGGGAAGGGTGGGTGGGTGGGGAAAGGTTAACCACAGAATTTATATGCATACATGCATAACTCATGTAGTGAAGGCCTGGGGCTGGGGATGGAGGGAGTCAATGGTAAAAACGGGGGACATCTGTAGTACTTTCAACAATAAAGATACATTTTAAAAAATAAAGACATGGAAGAGAAAATCTGTGGACACATTTGCATACTGCAAAGGAGCAGGTTTAAGTATTATTACCACCATGTCTTCTTCATAAGATCTCTGATGCATAAGGAAGACACAATTAACTTAGAAAAAACTACAGCAAACTACTGATGACAGTATGCAATTAGCTACTAAATCATGAAGCACTCCACCAAAAGCCTTCTTTTTAAGAATTAAGAGAGGGTAGAAACTAACAAGAAGTGGCATTTGTCAAGTGCTCTCTATATGCTAAGCACTTCAAATGCATGATCTCTTTTAATTGTCACAACAGTCCTGCGAAGTCAGAATTATTATTATCCTCCTTTTCAGAAGACGATACTAATGCTTAAAGGTTAATGGGCTTTCGAGTAAACAAATCTAGGTCTGGATTAAGTAAAGGAGAGCTTCTTGGAGTGCAGCTTGAGACCCACCCATTATGCTGCCCTTTTCCCTGGTGTGTCTCTGCATTATTCATAAGCACAGGGCCTAATTCTAGGTTGTGTGTTCCTCAGGGGAAAGACATAAGCTTTAATCCATGCCTATTAATTTGTGTGAATACTATCTTTTCAGCCCTTTCAGCTAAGAGGATATCCTCTGAGACAAAGGTAAAGGAAGGAGGATTTCTTTTCATATTATTTTTTAAATAATGAGTGCCATAGGATGATGTATGATTTGCATAGAGCAATGTTCATCTATAAAAGCACACCCTATGTTTTCATAATAGCAGAACCAGATCAACCTCCCAGATTTGAAATGTGCAGTGTCTCTGACTGAACAACCATCCTCCTTAGTTACATTAATAACACCTCGGCCTATTTTGATGAACCTTTTTTAAAAATTTATCTTTATTATGGAAAGTATTACAGATATTTCCTCCTTTTTTCCACATTGACCCCTCCCCACACACACACTGCCCACTCTTCTTCTTTTTTGATTCAACTATTCAGCACACTATTGTCTGTGCACATGGGTTATGCATCTAAATTATTTGGTTATTCTCTTCCCACCCACCCTCACCCCCCACCGTCCTTCTCTTTTGACTCAACTATTCCTTGAGTTTTATCCCTTCTTAAAGTACCCCAGACTTTTCAAATACCAGTATACAATTTTACCCTGAACACTCTGACCCATTCTCCATATACACTTAGAGAAACACAACAGGATAGGTAGTCATGTTTTCCAGGAGGCTTTTGAAATAAAAGACTGGCTGTATGCCCTAACTGCCAGACTGGGGATAAGGGTGATTATGAGGTCAAAAGGCAGGCCCACGCTTGGCCAATCATCTTCAAACTAGAGGCCTGGTGAATGGATTCGTGCACTGGTGGGGGTGTGGCCTGCGGGGATCAGCCCGTTGTAGGAGCACCACTCATCCTGGTCAGTGAAGCAGCTGTGGACCCACCTTCTGAGTCGCCTCTAAATGAGGAAATTAGTCTGAGCTGATATTTCAGGATAATGTCTTCGGTAAAGGCATGTTCTGTGTTCTTGAGAAACCTGGCGGAGAGCCACTTGGTGAATGTCCTTGATGTGTGATGCCTCATCAGTGGTACCATTGGGGATGTTCAGGGCAGCTGTGCTCCAGGATCCTTAGTCATCAGGACAGCCTCCCCAGGGGGCCCACAGTTGTCCCCTCTTGCCATCCACCTATGCCAACTCCCCACGCTCTTTCTAGAACACATCTTAGGGTGCCTTCATCAGCTGGTGGGGTTAGGCCAGAGTCAGGATTGTCTTGGGTATTTGATAGGTGCAGACACTCGGCCTCACCATGGGCCTGCTAGTGGCTGCTCCAGCTGCAAGAGCAGCCGCTCATCCCAGTCATCCATTCGGCACTCTCAGTGTGGGAGCACTCTGACCACCAGGGGGCAGCTCCTGCATTGAGTGCCTTGCCCCTGGTGGTCAGTACACATTATAGTGACTGGTTGACCTGTCATTTTGGTCATTCTGCCATTCAGTCACTGGACTTTTATATATATTCTAGAGGCCTGGTGCATGAAATTCATGCATGGGGGTGGAGGCTATCCTTCAGCCCAGCCTGAACCCTCTTTCTAATCTGGAACCCTTTGAGGAATGTCCAACTGCCCATTTAGGCCCAGTGAGATCAGGCCTAAATGGGCAGTCGAACATTCCTCTCTCACAATCCAGGACTGCTGGTTCCCAACTGTTCGCCTGCCTGCCTTCCTGATTGCCCCTAACTGCTTCTGCCTGCCAGCCTGATCAAACCTAACACTCCCCTGTCAGCCTGATTGATGTCCAACTGCTCTCCTGCCAGCCTGTTTGCCCCCAACTTCCCTCATCTGCTGGCCTAGTCATCCTTAACTGCCCTCTCCTGCAGGCTTGATTCCCCACCAGCACTCCCCTGCAGGTCTGGTCACCCCCAACTGCCCTTCCCTGCAGGCCCAGTCACCCTCAACTTCTCTCTTCTGCCGGCCTGATTACCCCTAACTGCCCTACCCTGCAGGCTTGATCACCCCCAACTGCCCTCTCTTATAGGCCTAGTTCCTCCCAACTGCCCTCCTCTGCTGGCCTGATTGCCCACAACTGCCTTCCCTTGCAGGCCTGGTCCCTCCCAATGGCCCTCCCCTTTTGGCATCTTGTGTCCACACAGGGGCAGGATCTTTGACCACATGGGGAAGCCCTCTTGTGTGTTGAAATAATCTGCATATTACTCTTTTATTAGCTAGGATAGAAGCCTGGTGCATGGGTGGGGGCCAGCTGGTTTGCCCTGAAGAGTGTCCCAGATCAGAGTGGGGGTTCCCTTGGGGTGTGGGGTGGCCTGGGTGAGGGACCTTTGGTGGTTTGCAGGTCAGCCAAGCCACCAGTAACCAAAGCAGAGGCCCTGTTATCTGGGATTTATATTCTGCAATTGAAACTTTGTAGCTTGGAGCGGAGCCAAGCCTTCTGCTCGCTCTGTGGCGGCAACCATTTCTGTTGGAATTTATTTACCTTCTATAATTGAAACTTTCTAGCCTGGATTGGAGGCCTAGACTGGCCAGGACTGCAGAAGCTTGGCTTCCTCCATTGCCAGGGGAAACCCTAACCTCTGCTCTCTCCAGCTCCTTGGTTGTCACCATTTTTGTTGGGATTTTTGTATCTTCTATAATTGAAACTTTGTAGCATTGAGTGGAGACCTAGGCTGGCAAGGGCAGGTGGAAAGCTCGGCTTCCTCCATTGCCAGGGAAACCCAAGCCTCCTTCCTGCTCTCAGTGGCTGCAGCCATGTTGGTCGTGGTTTATTTGCATATTCACTCCTGATTGGCTGGTGGGCATGGCTTGTGGGTGTAGTGGAGATATGGTCAATTTGCATATTATTCTTTTATTAGATAGGAAATGCATATACATACATATATACTAGAGGCCCGTTGCACAAAGATTCGTGCAATACCTCTGGCTGCTGACACTGGTTTTCCTCTGGCACCCAAGACCCAGGCCTTCACTCCTGTAGCTCCCTCTGCCCCCCGGCATCTCCATTATAGCAGGCATCCCAACCTTCCTGGCCACTCCACGCCTGCATGTATGCTGCCCAGAGGCCCAGAGTGGCTGGGGGAACAGGGCCACCACCATCTTTGTCAGGTTAAGTTGCATACTCACTTCTGATTGGCTGGCAGATGTTGTGAGGTGACAGTCAATTTGGACATTTCTCTTTTATTAGTGTAGACTAGAGACCCAGTGTACAAAATTCATGCACTGGGAAGGGTGTCCCTCAGCCCAGCCTGCACCCTCTCCAACCTGGGATTCCTTGGGGGATGTCCAACTATACAGGCAGTCAGACATCCCTCTCATAATCCAGCACTGCTGGTTCCCAACCGCTCATGTGCCTGTCTGCCTGATTGCCCCTAACTCTTTCTGCCTGCCAGCCTGATCACCCCCTAACCACTCCCCTGCCAGCCTGAATGATGCCTAACTGCTCCCATGCCGGCCCAATTACTCCCAACTGCCCTCTCCCACTGGCCTGATTGTTCCCAACTGCCCTTCCCTGCTGGCCTAATAGCCCCCAACTGTCCTCCCCTACCAGCTTGGTCATTCCTAATTGCCCTCCCCTGCCAACCTGGTTGCCCAAAAGCTGCCCTACCCTGCAGGCTCAATATTGCCCCCAACTGCCCTCCCCTGCCTGCCTGGTCTTACCCCCAACTACTCTCCCCTGCCTGCCTGATCAACCCCAACTGCCCTCCCCTGCAGACCAGTTTGGTTCTGATTGGTTGGTTTCTATGCCAGTCAGCATCAAAAGCTCCACCTCCTAGACAGCCATTGGCTCCTCACAGTTCACCCAGATTTAGTTCTGATTAGTCGGTTTCTTGCCAGTCAGCATCTCCGGGTCTATCTCTGGGCCTTATCGGAGAGGCAGCCCCTGGGGACTCCCAGAGAGAAACAGAGGCATGGCTGCTGGTGAAGCCCAGAGAGAAAAGGAGAGGTGATGGCTAATCAATAGCTGCTATGGAGGCTACAGATCAGACCCTGCCTCTCTCTCTGGGCCTCTCTCCGGGCCTGATCCACAGCACCCTTGACAGTTAGTGCTGGGTCACTGTGCCTACACTGGTGGCAGTCAGTGCTGAGTCGCCACGGCAACCCAACACTGACTGCAGGACTGATTTCCAGTGTTCAGTCAAGCCTTTGGTCAGTCGTTATGGACCCTGGGTTTTTATATATTAGCATATAGACTAGTGGCTCAGTGAACAAAATTTGTGCATGGATAGGGTCGCTAGGCCTGGCTGGTGATCAGGGCCAATCTGTGGGGCTGACCAGCATGATTATCAGGGGGCCTTCTGGCATTTGCTTTGGCCAGCCTGGTGCAGCCCACTCACTGGCCCCACCCTTCACCACCGCCAATTGCCTCCCTCTGTGGGGTGACTGGTGGGGCAATCAGTTGGGCCCCTGCTGGCACCTGCCTTGATTGGCCTGGGCCCTGCAGGCTGGTGGCAGCTCCTGCATTGAGCACCTGACCCCTGGTGGTCAGTGTGGGTCATAGCGATCGGCCATTCCACCAGTTGTTTCACCATTCAGTCGATGTGCATATTATGCTTTTATTATATCCTAAAGAGAAGTAAGAGAGTAAAGAGAGTATACTCTCTTTGTAGTAAAAGAGAAGCAAGAGAGAAGTAAGAGAGCATAAATGGTTATTATTTACACTAACTACTGTGCCCTGGGTTAGGAATAAGGAGTCCTGGGTTCTAAACTGTTTCTGTCCAAGTGCCAAGGCTTTTACATTGTATAAAATACAAGGGACAAGACTGAAAAAATCTGACACCATCCAGCACTGTCTGGAATACAATGAAATGAGAACTTCCTACACACCCAGTGGATTTCTTTTATGCAAAAAGGAAACAATTAACAGAGTAAAAAGACAACCCACAAAATGGGAGAAATACTTGCACATCATATCTGATAAGGGGTTAATATCCAGAATATATAAAGAAATCTTAATACTCAAAAACAAAATAAATAGCCCAATTGAAAATGAGAAAAGTAGCTCTATCCCAGTAGTTCAGTTGGTTAGAGCGTCATCCTGATACATCAAGGTTTCAGGTTCAATTGCCAGGCAGGGCATATAGAGGAATCATAAATAAGCAGAATAACAGCTATTGCTAGTGTACTCAGTGATTAGAGCACCAGACTGCACACCAAAGGGTTGTGGACTGATTCCCAATCAAGGGCACCTGTCTGGCTTGCAGGCTTGCTCCCTACCCCTAGTCAGGGCCCATACGGGAGGCAACCAATCGAAGTATCTCTCTCATATCAGAGTTTCTCTCTCTCTCCTCCTCCATTCTGCTTTCTCCGAAAAGCAATGAAAAAAACATCCTCAGGTGAGGATTAAAAAAACAACAAAACAAAACAAAAATCAGAACAAGTTGATGTTTCTCTGTTTTTCTCTAGAAATCAATCAATTTTTTTTTTGACAGGCAACGTGGCCATCAGCAGATTAGTGGATAGAAAAGCTGTGGTATGTTTACCCAACGGAATACTACACAGCTGTTAAAAAAAGAAGTAACTCTTACCTTTTGCAACAGCCTGGATGGACATGGAGAGTACTGTGAAATAAGCCAGTCAGAGAAAGGCAAATACTATATGATCTACTAATATGTGAAATCTAATGAACAAAATAAAATAAACAAAATGAAACCAGAAGCATGGATGCATGAAACAAATTGGTGGTTGCCGGAGGAGAGGAAGATGGGGTGATTGGATAGAGGGAATCAGCTAAAGAACATATATGCATATGCCATGGATACAGACAATAGCATAGTGAAGGCCAAGGAAAGGGGGGGGTGGTGAAGATGGGTGCAGGTGGACAAAAAGGGGAGCATCTGCAATAGCATCAACATTTAAAATTTTTAATAATAAAAAAAATGACTCGAACAGACATTTCTCCAAATAAGTTACAAATGGCCAACAATAAGTACAAACTGAGACCTACAAAATAGTCACAGAAATGTAAAGTACAGCATAGGGAATATAATCAATAATATTGTAATAACATGTATGGTGCCAGGTGGGTACTGGAAATATCAGGGAGAACACTTTGTAAGTATATAGTTGCCTAAACACTATGCTGTACACCTGAAACTAATACAAAATAATATTGAATGTAATCAGTAATTAAAAATAAGATTTTAAATGAAATTTTAAAAAGCATATGCAAAAATTCTTAAGGTCACTAATCGTGAAGAAAACGCAGATGAAAACCACAATGTAATATCATGTCACACCCATTAGAATGGCAACTAACCAAAAAAGAAAAACAAAATCCAGCAAGTGGTGGTGAGGATGTGGAAAAATTTGAACTATTTGCACTGTTGGTGAGAATGTCAAATGGTACAGCTACTATGGAAAACAGTATGGAGGTTCCTCAAAATATTAAAAATACAACTATTATATGATCCAGAAATGTCACTTCTGGGTATAAATCCAAAAGATTTGAAAACAGGATCTTGAAGAGATATGTGCACAAATACATTTATTGTAGCACTATTCCCAATAGCTAAGAGGTGAAAGCAACCCAAATGCCCAAGGATAGATGAATGCATAAACCAAATATGCTATCAATCTAAAGCAAGCATGTCAAACTCAAAGACTAAAATGGGCCAAATAAACAAGATTTAACTTTATGTGGGCCACAAAAAAACAAAAGCTTCAATTTTCATAGAAACCTAGGTTTATTTCGATAGAGACATGGTAAATTCAAAGGGCTGAAATAAATGAGTAATCATTAACATAAAATAATAGAACATTTAGATAAAAATTAATATTTTTTCTTGAACATTAACTTACCAGACACTGAATAACTGTACAAGTTGATAAACATATCACAAATAAACCTACTTTTCTTGTTCTCTGAAAGCGAAATGTTTTCTGATATGCACACCAAACAAGTCTATACAAAACTAATGATATGGCAATCGGCTGCTAAAATATTCGCTGTTAGTATTAGTGGAGAGAAATGGTACACCAGTGTGTAAGGTGCATAAGGGAAATGAATGCAACACAATTATAGGAATCAGTCATTAGCAAACATTATAGTTCACCATTAATAACTATGTAAACAGGACATTAAAAAATTAAGTTATGAAATTTTTATTGAAACATTTCTTACATGCCATTGTATTGCCTAGGCCACAAAAATATCCGTTGTGGGTTGCATTCAGCCCAAGGGCTGCAAGTTTGACATGCTTGATATGGAGAGTTGTTAACATGAAAAAGCAGATATTTCTGTGTCTTTTTTGTTTTGTTTTTTGTGATAATCATTCAGTGCTTTTAGGAGGATCAAATTCCTATTTTTTTCTACCATCTATTGCAGCACCATCTCAATGTCCCCTAAGGGGGGGCATTCCTGTATAACCCTGAAGTACCAATGCACAAGATAATTCCCACCCCCGACCTCCTGCAGATAACCTTTCAATTTCACCTTATATGAGTTTGGTTAGTCAAATCCAATATCCCTACTCAAGTTAGCTCAGGTAGGTTTCTACTATTTACAACTCAAGAAAAAGACTGACAAATAACAAAAACACTTTTCAGATTATAAAGAATTTTGACCTTTAATGATCTCATTTAATTTTTACATCAAACCTATGGGATAGGTATTATTATCAGATATCTGCAATAGGTCAAGGGTAAGAATCATTATCTTCTGGTCATCAGCCTGGTATGGCCCACAGGCTAGAATATGCAGCTCCTAATCCAGTGACTCCCAAGACTAGATGGGCACTATTGTTTGATGAAACCTATATAGTTTGATGGTAACTGAGAAAGGCTACCCAGCCCCAAGAGGTAACTCATTATCTGATTACTAAAAAGCCAAAACTGTCCTTAGAGATTCATTCTTTTGGAGGGAGACACATAAGAAGAAAAGTACGTCTCCCCTCTTCCCATGTTTCTTTTTTAAAATGTTATCAGCAAATATGAAACACTGTGGTAAATATGTTTTGTGTTGGCTGCCAAGGACCGATTTTCTAGAAATTGCTCCTCCTCCTTATCCTCCCAGATATCATTCCTTGATTGGCATCCAATACTACCTGGACTTAACCCAGTTCTCTCAAATAATTTGAAATATAAAATAAGCGTTTTTGGTTGCAATCAAGCTGTTCTCTTGAACAGAGGAGAGGTCAGCTTGGTTGCAGTTGCTGGTGGCCATTTTCTGTCATGATAGACAAGAAGGTAGAGAAAGCTGGTATACAGCAAAAAAAAAAAAAAAAATTGATATAATGTTATTAACCTACTAGGGGCCCGGTGCATGAAATTCGTGCACTGAGGGTGGGTGGTCCCTCAATCCAACCTGCCCCCTCTCACATACTGAGAGGCCTCAGGGGATGTCCAACTGATGGCTCACGCCCAGCCTGCCCAAGGCCTAAAGTCTTGGCCACTCACCCTCTGGCCTTGGACACCCACCCCATCACTCTGCAATGGGGCCGATGGCTGGCTCCCCCCACCCCCCTGCCACCTCGACCCGCCCCCCCCCAGGCCATGGTCATTTTGGCCCCACTCACCCTTCCTGCCCTGGCCGCCTCAGCCCTGCACCCCCATGGCCCTGGCCACCTTGGCCCCACCCCCCTTCCTCTGACTGCCTCGGCCTCACCCCCCACAGCCCTAGCCACCTCAGCCCTGTACCCCTACAGCCCTGGCCACCTCAACCCCGCACCCCTACGGCCCTGGCTGCCTTGGCCCCACACCCCAAGCCCTGGCCACCTTGGCCCTACCCCCCATGGCCCTGGCCACCTTGGCCACGCCCCCCAAGTGCTGGCCACCTTGGCCCTCCCCACCCCTGGCCTTGGCCACCTCGGCCTCACCCCCCGCCCCCAGCTGCCTCAGCCCTGCCCCTGGCTGCCTCAGCCCCGCACCCCCACTGCCCTGGCTGCCTCAGCCCCGCTCCCCTCGCCTTGGCCCGCCCCCGCCCCCCCCCCCCAGGCTGTGTGCTTGCTGGCTGGCTCCGCCCCAGCTTCTGATTGGCTGGTGGGCATGGCTGATGAGCATGGCTTGATTGGCAGTATGGTCAATTTGCATATTACTCTTTTATTAGATAGTATTCTTAGTTTGTTGATAAAGAAGCAGTCTCAGATAAATTATGTCAATTGCCCAAGTCCCATAACAACAAGTCAGCCAGGGCTGTAATTAAATCCTTCACACTCCAATGCTGATCTCTTTCCACTCCTTTGAGTGTGGAAGTCTCTAGGAGGGAGGAAGTTACACTCCTAACTCCTTACTGTGAACAGTTTTGTCAGATACTTGCACTCTGGTGGGAGAGTGAATGACAGCACGAAGCCACCAGCTCTCAGGAGAAGGGCTGGTGGAAATGGAACAAAGGAAGGGCGCAGCGCTCATGCACACCAGACATTTCATCTTCTTTTGTTTTGCCGAGACTGTGCTTGGAATTCAGAGAGAAATTTTGATCAAACCTGAAATGGTAGAAATTCTTGTCCCACGGACAGGTGTTTGACATTGGAACTCACTTCAGACTATCACACAAAAACTTATTAAAAAAAAGGAAAAAAAAAGCCCTGAAGGAAAGCATGACAGATGGCAAAGGCCTTGAGTCATGGCACTATGATGAAAGGCACTGGGTTCTTTTAGCTGAGTGAGAACAAGATGAAGGAGAACTGCAAAGCTACCTTTGTGCATAATAAATAATGAGATAGCTCTGGAATGACAGCAAACAGCTGCTTGGTTTCCACAGAGCTAACAGCTGCCACCTCTGCTGGGCTTTCTCTACCACTGGCTCCTTTGCCATCCAGCCTAACAGAATGGATGAGCAAGGCACTCCAGGGTGGCAGGGAAGCCTTCGCTGGAAGGAAAGGTCTCTGAATGCTGCTGGAGCAGGAAGGGAAAGCGCCAGCTAGGAGCAAAATAAAGATAGAAATGCTCAAAGCAAACTGGTAACAGGATATGGATAGAGACCTTAAGACAGTGAGTGGTTCCACATGTCTTTGCCGAAATGTTCACTGATCCCAGACAAAAAGAGAAAAGGGACAATGCCGCAGGCTTTCCTCTTTAAATGCCTTCCACTTAAAGGACTGTCCTTTCTTGCAAGATTACTTCCTTGCTTGTTTTGACATGAAAGTGTCCTTTCATGAAATGATCATAGAAAATGGTATTCTTTTTTCTTCCTGGCAAAAATAAAATGTTGGCAACATGATTTCAATCCTCGAGTTTTTTGTTTTCTTTTTTATTGGTCCATGAAACGGAAAAGTCTTGTACCCCAATCAAGTCTGAAACTCCTTAAAAATAATTCACAAAGAAATAAAAAACTTAGGAAACACCCAGACATATTAGAAAGATAAATCACATAAAGTCAAGGACAAATCAATTCTTAGAAGTGGAATAAATAGCATCTTCAAGTAAAGTCAGAATACTCACTATTATCTCTAAGATGCAAAACTCAACCGACATGAAAAATGAGAGCGCTATTAAATTTTTCAGAATGGATTACAAAATACTAGCCAGGAACCAACTGCAAAGATTTTGACAAAAGAAGGGATCCCCATATTCACAAGAGTACTGAGAGAGCTAACTATAGCAGCTGTTTTGTAAATGTGCAAAAGAAGGGTGAAAGAACAATAGGAACAAATAGAGAAAATTTGCCATATAACTCTTGGAATAAATGCAACAAATATTTCTATATAACGGGGACTACCTCATACATGGACCTGCTTACAGTATAGGGCCAGAGAAGATGGCAAAATGAGGCTGGGAACGGAAAAGGCTTGGCCTAAGGTGCAGAGGAGCAAGGGGGAAAGAGTGAGGCATGTTTTCCTTGGTTGATTGTCTTTGAATTTCAGATACCCATATACTAATTTAATTGCACATTGTGCCCCTGACTTGCAATAATAAGGTAAAAGACATAGATGCAATATAAGTAGAAAAATAATTGTAAATAAAATTGTTACAGGATTCCAGGGCAGGAGAAATAGGGAAATTGAGACAGGAAAGTTAAAACACAGCCAGTGTGAGCAACTTGCAGCCAGTTTGTAACTAACAAAACATTATCTTCCCCAAAGACATCAGAGCAAATAGTTTAAAAACCTCCCTAATGAGAGAATGCAGAAAGGGAGGGGGAAAGAGGGAAAGGGAAAAGTAAAAAAAGTTTTACTCCCTAACCGCAGAGAAGCCAGCAATTTCAAGGTTTGTCAGGATTAAAGTTGACAGGTGCTTCCCAGGAATTCTGGGAAGGCCACAACAAAGTAAAAAAAATAATAATAAAAATAAAAAAAAAAGGACCTTAAGGATTAATCTGGACCAAAATAGTCAGCACAGGAATTTTGAGACCTATAGACAGGAAGGTATATGATGCCTCGGACCTCCACCCATTCTGCTTTTCAGATGAGCTGAGAGCCCATCTGCACTTCCTAATCCAGATGTATAGGTTTGCTTGCTTTGCTTTTTCAATAAAGGTGCATGCTTTAATTGCTTCAATAGATTGGCTTTTCACAACACAGTCAAGGTCTCTCATATAAATTCATTTACATGAGAAGACAGGATTGAAGTTGGAAACAACCCTCTCCCTCTGACTCAGGAGGCTGTCCGGTAACACCTCTCTGGTGTCGATGAGAGGTCCTACAACAAAATGTCTGGACATTCACATTCCCTGAAAATTACAGCATTGATTCTCTTGCCTCATGTTTTTAACTTTTCAATGGAAACGGAAATGATAGAGGAGTGTTTGGGAGAAGGAACTAACATTTATCGAACACCTACTATGGGCCAGAAACAGTATTTGAAACTCTCAATACATTATCTTGTAGACTTTTAAAAACAACATTTTGAGGTTAGCATTATGGCCTCATTTTCTAGATGAGAATATAGAGACTCAACTACAAGAAGATGCTTACTTAAAAGTCCAGGGCTAGTGTTTTCAACACTACTCTCAATCTCCGGTTACTCTCTCTGCCTGGAGGCAGAATGAATGGTTACAAAAACTGAGATAACCACAACCCATCTCTTGGAGTCCCTCTTCCTACAGTCGCCCCTTCATTACCAGAGGTGTTGATCCCAAATGCCTGGGTCTGCTCAACCCAATGCTGCACCCTCCCATTACCTCACATTAAACTTAATTTACTTGTCTGCTGGTAAGCCCAGGAACTCACTTCAGTGTGTCATGCTAGAGAATAATTTATCACTGATGCTACTGGTGAGAATTTCATGTCTGCTAATACGAGAGTTCAGCAGAAATCTGGTGGGGTCTTAACACTTGTACTATCTTAAAAAAAACATTTATTTTAGAGTTAATCACCTGTTCAAAATAGGATGGCTAAAAAAGAATTCTTATATCCCCTTCCCAACAGCCACAAAGACATGAAAAGAGAGAGACTTATTATACTGGTTTGAATAATATTCCCCTCTCCTGACAGGTGTGAGGTAATATATCATTATGGTTTCAATTTGCATATCTCTGACAATTAGGGATACTGAGCATTCTTTAAGATGAGGGAGAGGAAAAGAAAAAGGAGAAGGAAGAGAAGGATATAAACAATAAAATGGTAATCAATACAGAGCTATCAACAATTGTACCTAAAAACCAAAATAAACAAAAAAGGAATCTAATGAACAAAATAAACTGATGAATAAAATGGAACCAGAGACATGAAAACATGAAGCAAACTGACAAATCTCAGAGGGAAGGTGGGTAAAGGGGGCAATGAATGGGGGACATCTGTAATAGTGTCAACAATAAATAAATAAGAACATATGCATGTACTATATGTATTACCTATGGATACAAACTATAGGGTGGTGAAGGCCTGGGGCGGGGCAGGAACTGGGGGGAGGTGGGTATACTCTCAAAAGTAAAGATATAAATAAGTAAATAAATAAATAAAACTTATGCAACCCCACCCCAGGAAGACAAACAATTAAAAAATGAGCAAAGTGGTGGAACCAAGATGGCGGCATAGGTAAACACCTATCTTGCTGCCCCACACAGCAATTTCAAAACTACAACTTAACGAAAGAACAAACACCATCCAGAATCAACAGATTCCACAAATAAAAGAGAAGAGAGGACACTGTGACTCAGAGGAATGGCTGAGGACAGCGTTGAAGATACGTGTGGAGAGAGGTTTGGAGTGCGCGCCAGCAGATAGGGCGGGCAGCTGAAAACCCAACCAGTTTTCTTGAACGGGGGAAACAAAGACATCCCACTGGACTGATTCCCCAGCTCTGGGTGAAGTCCAGGGAACCCACAATCATACAGGGTAAAAACTGGACAGTGGGAAGGCACACTGAAGCTCAGGCGCTGCAGGGGCCTGCCGGCTTGTGGAAAAGGCGAATTTGTGGGGAGTGCGCGTGAACTTGGGAACAGCGCAGCTGCGTGACCACACAGAGAGCACTCGTGACTTGCTCTCTCATTCAGGAAACCATCAGACTGCATTGTTTTGTGACCCTGGGTGAGACATTGTGTGCAGACTCATTTGGGGAGAGGCTGAATTCTCTGGCAGCTGGTGGAGCTCGGCAGTGGCTCTCTCTCAGAGGTGCTGGCGGCCGTTGCCACCTGCACAGAGTCCCTGGGGCCACATAGGGCAGAGCTGATGCTGCCTGCTTGGCCCAGAGACTCCGCCCATCCAACCTGAGCATGGCTGAACATCATAGACAATTGGCCTGGAGGTCAACCCCTCCTAGTACTAACAACAATTAACCTGAGCTTAACTTCAGCAAGACTGTGCAACCCATATCCACCTCAGGTAACAGGAGGCTGAGCCACTGTCCCTTGTAGGACATCTACCACAAAAAACTAATTGACCAACTCAGGGAAGCAGCTACCATGCAGAGACATAGAAAGAAATCAGATGTGAAAGCAATGGAGGGAAAAAACCGACTGGACATGGAATTCAAAACCACGGTTATAGGGCTTTTCAAGAGGCTCCTAGAAAAGGCCGAGACCTACAAGGAAATAAACAAGACCTATGAGGAAATGATCAAGACCTACAAGGAAATGAACAAGACCCTCAAGGATATGAATGAGACCCTCAAGGATATGAAAAAGGACCAACCAGAAATTAAGCATACACTGACTGAAATAAAAAATAGTATACAAAGACCTAAAAGTACTTTAGAGGACCTCAAGAACCAAGTTAAAGATTTGAAAGACAAAGAGGTAAAATCCACTCAGCTGGAAAAGCAAGAAACCGAAAGAATCCAACAAATTGAAGATAGTGTAAGGGGCCTCTAGGACAACCTCGAGCATACCAACATCCGAATTATAGGGATGCCAGAAAAAGAGAGAGAGCAAGACAATGAAAACCTATTTGAAGAAATAGTGACCAAAAACTTCCCCCACCTGGTGAAAGAAATTGACTTAGGAGTCCAAGAAGCGCACCGAACCCCAATATATAGGAACCCTAAGAGGACCACACCAAGGCGCATCATAATTAAAATGCCAAGAGCAAAAGACAAAGAAAGAATATTAAAAGCAGCAAGAGAAAAGCAGATGGTTACCTATAAGGGAGCACCCATACGATTGTCAGCGGATTTCTCAACAGAAATGATGCAGGCCAGACGGGAGTGGCAAGAAATATTCAAAGTGATGAATAGCAAGAATCTACAACCAAGATTACTCTATCCAGCAAAGCTATCATTCAGAATTGAAGGTCAGATAAAGTGCTTCGCTGATAAGAAAAAGCTAAAGGAGTTCATCACCACCAAACCAATATTATATGAAATGCTGAAAGATTCTGTAAGCAGAGGAAGAAGAAAAAGATAAAAGTGTAAATTATGAACGACAAATACACATCTATCAACAAATAAATCTAAAATTCAAGTAAATTAATAATCTGATGAACAGAATAAACTGATGAATGTAACAGAATCACGGACATAGAGAGGGAATGGACTGACAATTCTTGGGGAGAAAAAGGGTGTGGGAAGTGCAGCAAAAGACTGAACAAAAATCATGCAACTATGGGAGAGAATAGTGGGGGGGAAGGGGAAGACTTAGGGTGGGATGGGTACCGGGTGTAGGGGAGCTATAGCAGGGGGGAAGGGGAACAATGTAATTAATAAACTGAACAATAAAGATTTTTTTTTAATGAGCAAAGTGCCTGGCCACTGTAGCTCAGTTGATTGAGCATTGTCCCTGCACCAGGAGGTTAACAGTTGGATTCTTGGTCAGGCCACAGTTCAGGTTCAATTCTCAGTTGGGGCATGCAGGAGGCAGCCCATTCAATGTTCCTCTCTCATTGATGTTTCCATCTCTCTTTCCTTCTCCCTTCCTCTTTCTGAAATAAATAAGAACATTTTTTAATGGGCAGAAGACCGGAATAGATACTTCTCCAAAGAGGACATACAGATAGATGGTCAATAGACATATGGAAAGATTCTCAGCATCACTAATCATCAGAGAGATGCAAATTAAAACCACAATGAGATATCACTTCACACCTGCCAGAATGGCTACCATCAACAAATCAACAAACAGCTAAGTGCTGGCAAGGATGTTGAGAAAAGGGAACCCTAATGCACTGCTGGTGGGAATGCAAATTTGTTCAGGCACTGTGGGAAACAGTATTGAGTTTTCTCAAAAAATTAAAAATGGAACTTCCTTTTCACCCAGCAACCTCACTCTGGGAATAAATCCTAAGAATCCTAAAACACTACCACAAAGAATATATACAACCCTATGTTCATAGCAGCATTATTTACAATAGCCAAATCTGAAAACAGCCTAAGTGTCCATCAGTAGATGAGTGGATAAAGAAGCTGTGGTATATTTTCACTATGGAATACGACATGTCTATAAAAAGGAGGAACTCTTACTCTTTGCAACAGCATGGATGGACCTGGAGATTATTATATAAGTGGAATAACCCAGTCAGAGGAAGACAAATACCATATAATCTCACTTATATGTGGAATCTAATAAACAAAAGAAACTGATGAACAAAATAGAAACAGAGGCATGGATACAGGGAACAGACTGACAGATCTCAGAGGGGAGGGATATGAGAGGACTGGATAAAAGAAGGTGAAGAGATTAGCCAAAGAATACACACACACACACACACACACACACACACATACACACACACACACACTAGAAGCCCGGTGCACAAAATTCATGCATGGGGGAGCAGGGGTTGTCCCTCAGCCCAGCCTGCACCCTCTTCAATCTGGGACCCCTTGAGGGATGTCTGACTGCCCGTTTAAGCCTGATCCCAGTAGGATCAGGCTTAAAGGGGCAGTTGGACATCCTTCTCACAATCCAGGACTGCTGGCTCCAAACTGCTCACCTGCCTGCCTTCCTGATTGCCCCTAACGGCTTCTGCCTGCCAGCCTGATCACCTGTTAACCACTGCCCTGCAAGCCTAATTGATGTCTAACTGCTCCCCTGCCATCCTGTTTGCCCCCAACTTCCCTTCTCTGCTGGCCTGGTCACCCCTAACTGCCCTCTCCTGCAGGCTTAATTGCCTCCAACTGCCCTCTCTTGCAGGCCTGGAACCTCCCAATGGCCCTTCCCTGCTGGCCATCTTGTGGTGGCCATCTTGTGTCCACATGGGGGCAGTGATGGTCAATCTGCATATTACTTTTTTATTAGATAGGATAGAGGCCTGGTGCATGGGTGGGGGCCAGCTGGTTTGCTCTGAAGAGTGTCCCGGATCAGGGTGGGGGTTCCCTTGGGGCATGAAGTGGCCTGGGTGAGGGGCCTGTGATGGTTTGTAGGCAGGCCACACACCCCAGGGACCCAAGCCGAGGCCCTTTGATCTAGGATTAATTTATATTCTATAATTGATACTTTGTAGCCTGGAGCAGAGCCAAGCCTTCTGCTTGCTCCATGGCAACAGCCATTTCTGTTTGGTTTTATTTAAATTCTATAATTGAAATTTTGTAGCCTAGAGTGGAGGCCTAGGCAGTAGGGCTGCAGAAGCTTGGCTTTCTCCATCACCCGGGCAACCCTAGCCTCTGCTCTCTCCAGCTCTGTGGCTGCCACCATTTCTGTTGGGATATATCTTCTATAATTGAAATTTTGTAGCATTGCGTGGAGGCCAAGGCTGGCAAGGGCAGGCAGAAAGCTTGGCTTCCTCCATTGGCTTCCTCCCAAGCCTCCCTCCTGCTCAGTGCCATCTTAGTTGGGGTTTATTTGCATAATTTGATCCTGATTGGCTGATGGGCATGGCTGTGGGTGTGGCTTGATCAGAGGTATGGTCAATTTGCATATTACTCTTTTATTAGATAGGATGGATACATATATATATATATGTGTGTATATATATATATATATATATATACACACACACACACACACACACACACACACACATATATATCCTATGGATACAGATAACAGTGTGAAGGTCATGAGAGGTGGGGGTGGGGCTGGGTGGAAGCAGGCAAAGGGGACAGAGAAATGAAAGACATCTATAATAATGTCAACAATAAATAAATAAGTAAAAAAGAACATTGAGATAGCCTTGTATATGAGTATGTATTATCTTTAAAGCCTGAGTGACTTTTCTTTTTGGAATTTGAAGAATCTTATTATAGCATATTATGATTAAAAGAATTTTAAAAAAATATTTATTGTTGAAAGTATTACGTATGTCCCTTTTCCTCCTCCCCACCCCCAACATTGACCCTATCAAGTCCACCCCTGCCCAACCCCAGGCCTTCACCACACAATTGTCTGTGTCCATGGGTTATGTATAAATGCATACAAGTTCTTTGGTTGATCTACTCCCAATCATCCATCCATCCCTGCTTTCCCTCTGAGAGTCCACAGTCTTCCATGTAAAGCCTTCCTTTTTAAATAAAATATTAATAATTACAAATATGGATAGAGAGTAATGTAATGTGTGGGGAGGCATGAGACAGGAGTTGGCTGAAGGCAGCTGCCCCTGCCTTGACATTTCCAAACAAGTCTGAACCCCTGAGTAATCTTTATGTTTAGTCTTCAGACATCCCTGCTCAAAGGACTCTGTGTAGATGAATGTGTCTTTTCAAGGATACTTACTCTGCTGATAGTATCTAATAGTTAATTTTAGTTCAAGCTGTCATTACAGTAATGTGCACTAGTATGTACCAATTTCCTTAGAAATAAGATGTCACACATATAACTGAAACCAGGTGTACACCCTTCCTCAACAGTCACCCGCTCCCTTTCTCCTTGAGGCAACCAGTCTCATAAATTTAGTGTTTATAGTATACCAGAGGCCCGATGCACGAAATTCATGCAAGAGTCGGCCTTCCTTCCCTTGGCTGCTGGCACTGGCTTCCCTCTGGCACTCGGGACCCGGGCTTCCCTCGCAGCCCTAGCTTCCTCCGAAAGGGCATGCAGAAGGACATCCAGTCTAATTAGCATATTGTGCTTTTATTATTATAGATAGGTTTGTACCATTACACAATATGCAGGATTATTTAGCATTTTTAACATTACATAAATAACACTAAAGTGGATGTATCATTCTGTGACTACCCTGCTGGCCTTGTCTCCCCCAACTGTCCTCCTCTGCTGGCTCAGTCACCCCTAACTGCCCTCCCCTGCAGGCCTGGGTCCCCCATAACTGTCCTCCACTGCAGGCCTGGTCTCTCTCCCAACAGCTCTCCTCTGCAAGCCTGGTCCACCCCAAGTCTCCTCCGCTACAGGCCTGGCCTTGCCACTGCCCTCCCCTGAAAGCCTGGGTCCCCCCAACTGCCCTCCCTTGCTGGCCTGGTCTCCCCCAACTGCCCTCCTCTGCTGGCCTGGCCCCTCCCCAACTGCCATTTCCTGCTGGCCTGGTCACCCCGAACTGCCCACAACTGCGCTCCCCTGCAGGCCATCTTCTGTCCACATGGGTGCAGCCATATTTGACCACATGAGGGCAGCCATTTTTTGTCTTAGAGTGGTGGTCAATTTGTATATTACTCTTTTATTAGATAGGATTCCTGATGCTTAGACATCTGGAGCTTTTGTGCACCCTGGAGAGATTTCCCCTTCCAGGGTTAGCCAGTTCCTAGCAATAGTTCCTAATTACCTGTGATTGAATCTTCCATATGCAAACTAACAAATCCAAAGTCCACATGGTACTATATTTCCTATTCCCCTGGGCTAATTAATCAGCCCAGGTCTGGGTACCAGGGCATAATCCCTATGCCCAAGAATCTGATGAAATTATTTAAATTAGCCTATTTGAAACCTACATATACTGCCTTCCACAGAGAGAAAAGCAAGTTCTTGCCAACATTTTTCCTTGCCCCCTTGTTCCCTTTGCCTCCTGATCAACCCTGTTATTTCCCTGTGTGTGGAAACTTGGGAACTATGAGTAACAAACTAGCTTTTCGATAGCAATCATCTCCTGCTCTAAAAGCCTCATCCAACCTGAATAATAATAAAACCTATATTTTGCGATGATGAGTAATTTAAAAGCTACCCATAGAAGACCTCTAAGTACAGATGGTATCACCGGAGAATTCTACAGATTATTTTTTAAATAATTAACACTAATTCTTTACAAACTCTCTCAAAAAATATAAAAGGAGGGGGTACTTCCCAATTCATTCTATGAGGTCAGTATGACACTGAAACTAAAATCAGACAAGGATATTAACAATAAAAGAGAACTACAGACCAATACCCCTTATGAACATAGATGCCAAAATGCAGAAAAGCATTTAATAAAATCCAACACTTCTGAATAAAAGAACAAAATAAAACATTCTATGAATTAGGAGTAGAAAGGAACTTTCTCAGTTTGATAAAAGGGCATCTATGAAAAACCCAAAACTACCATCATTCTCATTCTCTCTCTCTCTCTCTCTCTCTCTCTCTCTCTCTCTCTCTCTCTCTCTCTCTCTCTCTCCCTCCCTCTTTATATATACTAGAGGCATGGTGCATGAAATTCATGAACAGGGTGAGGGGGTTTCCTTCATCTTGGCCTGCACCCTCTCCAATCCAGGACCCCTTGGGGGATGTTCGACTCTCAATCCAGGACCACTGGCTCCTAACCGCTCACCTGCCTGCCTGCCTGCCTGCCTGATTGCCCCTAACCCCTCTATCTGCCTGCCTGATCACCCCTAACCATCTCTGCCTGCCTGATCAACCCTAACTGCCTTTGCCTGCCAGCCTGATGCCCCTAATTGCTCTCCCCTGCTGGCATGATCACCCCTAACCATCCTCCCCTGCCTCTGCCTCAGTCCCCGTCTCTGGACTTTGTCTGGAAGGATGTCCGGAAGACATCCGGTCTATTTGGTCTAATTAGTATATTACCCTTTTATTAGTATGGATTTGCTTTTCTTTATTTCAGAGAGGAAGGGAGAAGAGGAGAGAGACAGAAACATCGATCATGACAAAGAATCATTGATCAGCTGTGTCCTGCATGCCCCACACTGGGGATCGAGCCCTCAACCCAGGCATGTGCCTTGAACAGGAATCGAGCTGTGACCTCCTGGTTCATAGGTTGATGCTCACCCACTGAGCCATATCAGCTGGGCATAGCATCACATTTAATGGTAAAAGACTGAACTCTTTCTCCATAACACTAGGAGCAAGGCAAGGATGTCTACTCTCACCACTGCATTCAACACTTCACTGCAAAGAGTTGGGCAATTAGGCAAGAAAAGAAATAAGCCCTAGATGGTTTGCTCAGTGGTTAGAGCGTCAGCTGAAGAACTGAGGGTCTTGGGTTTGATTCCTGGTCAAGGGCACATATCTCAGTTGTAGGTTCGATCCCTAGCCCCAGGTACACCTTTGTTCAAGAGTTTATGTATTTTAGATTTTGCACCCTTGCAATGGCCACACCCATCCTGGCCAATGACCTGTTCCCAAACTTGACTAACAAGCAAAGTGTCTTCCCTACATCACCTCGACTTTACTGAGCATGCCTGTAATATTCAGCTTTCCCCCTGTTCCTTTCCAGTTAATTAATAACTTAGTTAAGTACAACGATATCAAAAGAAGCCAGACACAAAGGACTGCAGAACTGGATATTGTATGATTCCATTTATATGAAGTATCCAAAATAGGCAAATCTGTAGAAGCAGGGAGTAGACAAGTGGTTGCCTGGGGATGGGGAGATTGACATTACGGTCAAGAGAGTGAGTGCTGTAACAGAGGTGCATACAAGGTACAATGGTGGATCAGAAGTTCTCCTGTGTGTGATTGGAAAAGTGGGACGCCAGAGCAGTTTAAAAAAGGCTTGAGTGGTGCTGGAAATAAGGTGAGCCCCCAAAACCGGGGGTCCTGGTAGAACACAAAGGATACTCAGGAGCCAGGCTGCAAGCAAATATCTTTACTCCTGTAGGAAGGTACATTACTACACAGAGTCTGACAGCATGCATACTGAGCAGGTGGTACACTCAGGATTTTATGTCCCTCATTCTTGATTGGTCAAAGCTTAGGCTCACAGTCTTGCCCTATTGTGCAAGGAAAATGAGAGGGGTTGACTTTTGCCCTTTAAAATGGTAGACCCCTGCCCTAGCCAGTTTGGCTCAGTGAATGGAGCATTGGCCTGTGGACTGAAGGGTCCCAGGTTCGATTCTGGCCAAGGACACATGCCTAGATTGTGGGCTTGATCCCCACCCAGCTAGGGATGTACAGGGGCAGCCGATTAATGAGTCTCTCTCATCATTGATGTTTCTGTCTATCCCTCTCCTTTTTTCTCTAAAATCAATAAAAAATCTTTTTTAAAAAAATTAATAAAATGGTGGACCCCAGGGCACTGCAAATCACACCAGACAAAATAGCACTGCTGGAACCAAGATGGCGGCATAGGAAAACACCTATCTTGCTGCCCCATACAGCAATTTCAGACCTACAACTTAATGAAAGGACAAACATCCAGAATCACCGAAAAGCTGGCTGAGTGAAAATTCCACAAATAAAAGTAAAGATAGGACACTGTGACTCAGAGGAGCAGCAGAGGGTAGCGTTGAATATACGCGTGGAGTCAGAGGTTGGAGCTGTGTATGCACGCCAGCAAATAGGGCAGGTGGCTGCAAACCAGGCCGGTTTTCTCAAACAGGGAGAGAGACAAAGGTACCCCACTGCACTGATTCCCCAGTTCCACGCGAGATCCTGGGAACTCACACTCATACGGGGTGAAACTGGACAGTAAGGAAGCATGCTGAAACCCGGGCGTGGCTGAGGTCTGCGAGCTTGTGGAGAGAGCAAGCTTGTGGAGAGGGCACGTGGACTTGGGGACAGAAGTGCATGAGCATGCAGAGAGGACTCGTGACTTGCTCTCTCATTCGGGAGACCACCGGACTGCATTGTTTTACAACCGTGGGTGAGACTTTGGGTGTGCAGACTAATTTAGGGAGAGGCTGAGTTGTCTGGCAGCAGGTGGAGATCGGCAGCAGCTTTCTCTCAGAGGTGTGTACAGCCGTTACCACCAGGCACAGAGACCCAGGTGCCACAGAGGGCGGAGCTGATGGGAAAAACAAGGCTGCCTGCTCAGCTTCTCTCAGTTGGGAGACTCCACCTGAACACAGCTGAACATCCTGGAGGTCAAACCCTCCTAGTGCTAACAACAATAATCTAGGCTCTAACTTCAACAATACTGTACAACCCATAAAGGGCTGCAGTAAGAGTATCCACCTCAGGTAACTGGGGAGGCTGAGCCACTGTCCCTTATAGGATATCTACCACACAAAGCTAATGGACCAACTCAGGAAAGCAGCCACAATGCAGAGAAATGGAAAGAAATCAGATGTGAGAGAAATGGAGGAAAAAAAACAACTGGACATAGAGTTCAAAACCACAGTAATAAGGTTTTTCAAGAGGCTCCTAGAAAAGGCCAATGACCTTAATGAGACCTTTGAGGAAATGAACAAGACCTATGAGGAAATGAATGAGACCTATGAGGATATGTAAAAGGACCAACTAGAAATTAAGCATACACGGACTGAAATAAAAAATATTACACAAAGACCTAAAAGCATTCTAGAGGACTACAAGAATCAAGTCAAAGATCTGAAATACAAAGAAGCAAAATCCACTCAGCCAGAAAAGCAAGAAGCGAAAAGAATCCAACAAATTGAAGATAGTATAAGAGGCCTCTGGGACAACCTCAAGCATACCAACATCCGAATTATAGGGGTGCCAGAAAAAGTGAGAGAGTAAGATAATGAAAACTTATTTGAAGAAATAGTGACTGAAAACTTCCCACACCTGGTGAAAGAAATTGACTTAAAAGTCCAAGAAGTACACCGAACCCCAAACTATAGGAATCCAAAGAGAACCACACCAAGACACATCATAATTAAGATGCCAAGAGCAAAAGATAAAGAGAGAATATTAAAAGCAGCAAGAGAAAAACAGCTAGTTACCTATAAGGGAGCACCCATAGGACTGTCAGCAGATTTCTCAATAGAAACAATGCAGGCCAGATGGGAGTGGCAAGAAGTATTCAAAATGATGAATAGCAAGAATCTACAACCAAGATTACTCTATCCAGCAAAGCTATCATTCAGAATTGAAGGTCAGATAAAGTGCTTCGCAGATAAGAAAAAGCAAAGAGTTCATCACTGCCAAACCAATATTATATGAAAGGCTGAAAGATATTCTTTAAGAAGAGGAAGAAGAGCCGAGACCGGTTTGGCTCAGTGGATAGAGCATCGGACTGCGGACTGAAGGGTCCCGGGTTCGATTCCGGCAAGGGCATGTACCTTGGCTGCGGGCACATCCCCAGTGGGGGGCGTGCAAGAGGCAGCTGATCGATGTCTCTCTCTCATCGATGTTTCTGACTTTCTATCCCTCTCCCTTCTGCTCTGTGAAAAATCAATAAAATATATTTTTAAAAAAAGAAGAGGAAGAAGAAAAAGGTAAAAATATAAATTATTAACAACAATTACACATCTACCAACAAATCAACAAATGAATATAAAAATCAAGTGAATTAAAAATCTGATGAACAGGATAAACTGGTGAATATAACAGAATCATGGGCATAGAGAGGGAATGGACTGACAATTCTTGGGGAGAAAAGGCGTGTGGGATGTGCAGCAAGAGACTGGACAAAAATCATGCACCTATGGAGGAGGACAGAGGGGGAGAGGTAGTGCAGAGGGTGAGATGGGTACCAGGTGGAGGGTAGCTATAGGGGGAAAAGAGGGGGAACAATGTAATTAATAAACTGAAGAATAAAGATTAAAATAAAATTTTAAAAAACAGAGCATAAAACATTAACAACTAAAAAAAATAGCACTGCTTAAACTCCCTTTTTTGACAGAAAATATTACTTGTTTATTCTCACAGTGGGGTGTTGA